>ML291673.1:0-28579 GCA_005239495.1 Nicotiana undulata
TAGCGGGTTCAACGTTAGGCGCAGTCACGGCCCAAAGGGTGGGAATTTGGGTCGTGACACAAGATTCTCTTTACAACAGTTAAGTAGGATTCCTTTGGACTAGCCTGAAATCTTGCACAAAGTCCTACACCGAAAACAATGCCAGGTCTACTAGCAGTGAGATACAACAATGAACCAATCATTCCCCTATACAACTTTTGATCAACAGATGAACTAGGTTCATCTACATCTAATTTTTGTGTCTGTTGCAATAGGAGTGTCAATTTCTTGGAATCTTCCATTTTAAACCTTTTAAGCAACTCTTTTACATACTTTTGCTTATGGATCATAGTTCCATTTGAATTTTGTTTAGTTTGTAAGCTTAAAAAGAAATTAAGCTCACCCATTATGCTCATTTCAAATTCACTCCCCATTAGTTTAGCAAATTCTTTACTTAGCTTATCAGTAGTTGCTCCAAAGATTATGTCATCTAAATATATCTAAACTACCAAGAGATCTTTACCTTTTTATTTTAAGAACAGAGTACTATCGATTTTACCTTTCTTTTAGTCATGCTCAAGCAAGAATTTTGATAATCGTTAATACCATCCTCTGGGAGCTTGCTTGAGTCCATACAGTGCTTTCTCAAGTTTATACACATGATCAGGATTCTCCTTGTTCTCAAACCCAGGAGGTTGCTTGAAAAACACTTCTTCCTTTAGGTAGCCATTTGGAAAGGCACTCTTGACATCCATCTGGTGAAGGGTGAATTCCATGTAAGCAGCAAAGGCTATGATGAGTCTTATTGCTTCCAACCTTGCCACTGGAGAAAACGTTTTATCATAGTCTATGCCTTCCTCCTGACTATATCCTTGAACTACCAATCTTGCCTTGTTCCTTGTAACTATTCCAATTTCATCAAGTTTATTCCCGAAGAGCCACTTTGTGCCAATAACTGATCTATCCAAGGGTCTTGGTACCAGATTCCAAATTGGATGAGTTCATCTTGCATTGCTTTTACCCAGTCTGCATCCTGCAAAGCCTCAGCAACATTTTTAGGCTCAATAAGGGATAAGAAAGCATAAAAAACACAAAGATTATTTAAAGAAGATCTAGTTTTGATTCCAGAGGTTGGATCAGTGATAATGTTCTCAATAGGGTGAGAACGTTGATATCTGTAAGGTTTCACAACCAACTGGTTACTCCTTGATGCTCCTTCAATGACTTGTTGCTGTGGAACAGGTTCAGATATAGGTTCCAACGAAGTTTGGGAATTATTTTGTTCTGTTCCCCCTATCATGTTTCCCGGGTGGATGCACCTATTCCTTCTCCAATGTTGCTCTTGTCTGGGTTGTGGTTTCATTTGAGTTTCTGACTAGCCCAATTTCTTCATCATCTTGTTCCTGTCTCTCAAAAAGAATGTTAGTTTCATCAAAAACCACATGTACACTTTCTTCAACACACATAATTCTTTTTTTATAAACTTTATAAGCTTTACTATGTGAAAAATATCCCAAGAATACTCCCTCATTACTTTTGGGATCGAACTTACATAGGGAGTCTTTACTATTGTTGTGCACAAAGCACTTGCAACCAAATGCCCTAAGGTGGGATATATTTGTCTTTCTCCCTTTAAGTAACTCATAGTGAGTCTTCTCTACAAAAGTTCTAGTCATGCACCTATTTATGATATAACATGCAGTATTAATGGCTTCTGCCCAGAAGCTATGGGGTAGTTTGCTAGAAAGAATCATACTTCTAGCCATATCTTCAAGTGTCTTATTCTTTCTTTCAACCAGTCCATTTTGTTGTGAAGTTGTAGGAGCAGAAACATTATGATCTATGCCATGCTCATCACAAAATTCAGCAAATTTAGCATTTTCAAATTCAGTGCCATGATCAGACCTAATTGATGCAAGTTGATTTCCTAATTGTTTCTGAATTTTTCTAACAAAAGAAGTAAAAATGTCAAATGCCTTATCTTTAGATGTTAGAAACAATGTCCAGGTAAATCTAGAATAATCATCAACAAGCACCATCACATATCTATTACCACCTCTGCTTAATGTTCTCATGGGACCACAAAGATCCATATGAACCAGTTCCATCGTTCTGGTGGTACTTACCACTTTCTTCCTTTTAAAAGAGGATCTTACATGCTTCCTCCTTGCACATGCCTCACAAACTTTGTCTTCCTTGAACTTAATGTTAGGCAGTCCTATGACTAAGTCCCTGGAGACTAATTTGTTGAGTTGACTTAGACTTGCATGTCCAAGTCTCTTATGCCAAAGGAGGGGATCACTTTCCAGGATACTTAAGCATGTTAGTTCATTTTCTGAAAGTGTGGACAGATCTGTGATGTATATATTGTTCACTCTTTTTCCCTACAAAACAATCTTGTCAGTGATAAGATTTATTACAAAACATTTTGTAGAGGTGAATGCTACCAAGTTACCTATGTCACGGAGTTGTGACACACTGATTAGGCTATATTTCAAGCCGTCTATCAAGTAGACATTCTCAATGGAATGAGTGTCATCCTTACCGACCTTACCAACCCCACATTTCCTCCTTTGAGGACCTCAAGTGAAAGGAACTAGTCATTGTTCCTAGTCATGTGCTTTGAGCAGCCACTATCCATGTACCATATTTGGCTGCTCCCCTTCACTTGAACCTACAAAAGGAAATCATGGATTAGTCTTAGGAACCCAAACTAGTTTGGGTCCCTTTCTATAATCAAAAGGATGGATTAAATTCTTCTTAGCCCAATTTGGTATCCAATTTTTCCCTTGAACAAAATTTTTGTTCTCTTTAGTGGGCTTTTCTTTTGCATTACATTCACTTTTGTAGTGACCAGTCTTACCACAATGGGTACAAATTTTGTTCTCAGGAAGGGTGAGGTACTTACTTTTAGGATCCCATTTAGGCAGTTGATTCCCAAAGCCAAGTCCTCTCATATTGCTACTATGATGTTCATGTAGCCATGTCAAAGCATCGGAGGATCTGTTCCATTTACAGGTTCTGTCTAGTTCATGCTTGACCTAACCTAGTTCATCCTTCAACACTCTTATCTATTCATCCTTCCTATACAACTCATCTTTTAGTTTACCTACATTTTCTTCTAAGGTGAGTTGAGAGCTGTCAACTGTCTTCTTACTGGTTCCTAGTTTCAGTTTTAGATTTTGAGATTTTAACTCTAGGACATTTGTTTCAAATGTATGAATCTGGTTCTTCAGAGCAGTATTTTCACTCATAGTCTCACTGACTCTGAGTTCTAGGTTCTTACACTTTGCTTTTAAAATCACACAGTCCTTAAACACCTGTTCCTTTTCCTTATTTATTACCTAAGATTCATTAATAAAATCTAGCAGTAATTCAGAGAGTTTTTCTTTCGACAAAAACTTAATTTTGTCACCTCAGATTCCTCACGAGATTCCTCATCTGATTTGCAAATTGCCATAAGTGCTTGTTCATCTCCATCTTCATCATCTGATTCCTCATCTGAACTTTCTCCCCAAGCAGTAACCATGGCCTTTGTTGACCCTTTGTTCTTCTTGGGATGAACATGTTCCTTCTTCCGGTTCTTTCGTTCAAATCTTTCCTTCTTCCATTCAATTTCTCATTGAGGGCAGTTCTTGATGTGATGATCAGTCTTCCCACACTTGTAGCAGCCTTCATTAGTCGTTTATTCAGGTACCCTTGTCTTGTTGTAATTTCCACCTCTTGAGGAACCCTTTCCTCTCATAAGATATTTCTTGAAATCCTTGGTGATCATAACCATTTAATCTTCCTCCAGATCAACTCCTTTAGTGATTTTGAGTGCCAGACTCCTTTCCTTCTTGAGAGCATCCACTTCATGGTCTGCCTTCAATGATTATAGGCAGTGAGATTTCCAATCAGCTCATCCAGTTTAGGAGTTGCAATGTTCTTAGATTCCTGAATTGCAGTGATCTTGCTTTCCCAAGAAACTGGCAGAACCCTTGTCAGAATCTTCTCAACACTGTCTTCTTCAAAAAGAGTCCTTCCAAGAGATTTCAGTTCATTAGTAAGTGTAGTGAACTTTGTATACATATCTTGAATAGTCTCTCCTTCCTTCATAGAGAAATTCTCACATTGAGAATATACTAGAGTACCTATGGACCTCTTCACTTGAGAAGCTCCTTCATGAGCCACTTGCAAAGTGTCCCAAATTTCTTTAGTAGTGGTACAACTTTGAATTTTGCTGTACTCATCTGGACCAAGTCCACACACAAGCCACTTTTGGCCTTAGCATTCTTTTTCCACTTTCTCAGATCCTCAACAGTGCAGCCAGCTCTTGTCTTTGGCACATCTATTCCTTCATCATTCTTGTTCATGGTGGCCAAGGGACCATCAGTAACAATGTACCACAGCTCGTAGTCTTCACCGATTATATGATCTCTCATCCTATCTTCCACCAGGAGTAGTACTGGCCATTGAAGAGTGGAGGCCTACCAGTTGATTGTCCTTCCCAGTTCCCAGGTGATGCACTCATCTTGATCTTCTCCTAAGGTGTTAGCCTCTTCAAGGATAACCCGCTCTGATACCAATTGATGTTTTATATGTTAATACCACACAATTGGGGGGGGGGGGGGGGTGATTTGTGTGGTGTTCGATTTTCGCGTGCACTTGTTATAGAAGGACCAGGTTCTTCTATGTGTTCCAACTCCTACTGCTTGCGAAATAATAAATACAAAAAATAAAGAACATAGAGATTATTACGTGGAAAACACTTGGCTCAAAATGTCAAAAAATCACGACCTACTTCCCAGTAGGATTTTCCTAAAACTCTTTACTAAATCAATGAGCCAAACAACATTTACCAAAAACTCTTTTGTATACCTAGGATTACCTCTAATCCCTTGTAGGAAATTAGCCTCTAGCTATTTGCGACAAACTCCAAGTTAGCTATAACTTGAAACACACAGTACCTATTACATATGCTTCCAGATAAAGCTGAAAAGGTACAAGTTAAAATCACCTACTACAAATAATCTAGACTAAAAGACAACATTTGGAACTGGTTCTTCTAGCTGGTTCAAGTAGCTTCAGATTTGCACACTCAAATCTCAGACGAACTGCTTGCAAAATTGCCTCGCTAATTTTGCTCTCAATTCTTGCTTAACTTCTACTTTTGTGCGTACCTGTTCAATAAGATCAATCTGCAATATATAGGATTAGTAGATAAAGAGTTTACTAGAATTCTAATGCTACTCTTCATTGGTGGAAGAGTTCTATTCAATCCCAACTCCTCAAATCCTTTTTTATCTTTGATTCTGTTCTTACTTAATAAGGAGTCCTTCTCCTTATTATTTTGCAATCTTTTCAATCAGGAGATATTTTTTATTTTATCATATTTTGTTTATCTCTTGCATCTGCACCTCACGTGCCTTGACTCTGTTGTGTCTATGTCTGCCAGTGATGGACCTGGTTCATTTCTAAGTTCCTTTGTCAATCTTAAAAACTAACCAATTTCATGGGCCAACACCAGCTAACCCCTTGCTCATGCGCCAAACGGTCCTCTTCTGCAGAGCTGCTGGTGCACCCCAAGCGCATATCTGCTCATTCACTTCTGCGCAGCCAGGTCCGCATGTATGGACTCTCACGCCTAGGACGCTCCTGAAACCTCACACTATAGCCTATAGTTTCGCAAGTGTGACACACCAGAACCAGTTCTTCCACTATGTAACAAAATGATCAGAAATCAATTTGAAATACTCCCAAGCCTCCCCCCCCCCGGACCCCATTGAATCGTACCATCAAGTCCAGATACACTATCCAAATATATCCAAATGGTCAAAATATTATGAGTAACATCAAAACCAAGAATCAACAATCAAAGTCAAATCTTAATTCCAAACTTTCCAGCTTCGCCGAACAAGTTCGAGCCATGCCTAAACATTTTGGATTCCAACCAAACGTCACGCACAAGCTCTAAGCACTAAATGAACCTATTCCAAGTCCTAAAATAATAATACAAGTTTGATATTACCAAAGTCAACTCCAAGTCAAACCTATGAACTATTCAAACCTTCAACTTCTAACTTTCGGTAATTTGAGCCAAAATATTCTTGGAACCTCCAAATCCAAATTCAGACATACGCCTTAGTCCAATATCACCGTACAAACCTAAATCAATATTCTGAGATCGTATACTCAAAATTCAAACACGGGTCATCTCTTACAACTTAAGCTTCCAACAATGGAACTAAGTATTCCATATCATTTCCAAACCTTTCCGAAACCAATCCAACCACCCCCACAAGTTACAAAATAATAAACAAACATACGGAAAGCATCAAATAGAAAAATCAGTCTCAAACACCTAAAATGACCAGCCAGTTCAATACATTCTCACCCTTTTGAACAAGAATTCGTCCTTGAACGGGTTTAGAGTCATACTTGGAATGTCGAAAAGATGAGGATATTTGCTTCGTATATCATGTTCGATCCCCCAAAACACTTCCTCTACCGGTGGACTCCTCCACTGAACTTTCACTAATGAAATATCTTTAGAGCTCAACTTCTTAACTTGTCTTTCCAAAATGGCCACCAGCTCCTCTTCATAAGCTAGATTCGCATCCAACTGCAAACTGAAATCCAACACATGAGGCTGATCCTCATAATACTCCCAAAGCATGAAAACATAAAACACTGGATGAAATCCAAGCAAGCTGGGTAGAAAAGCAAGTTTGTAGGCTACCTCACAAACTCTCTCTAACACCTCAAATACACCAAGGTCTCAACTTTCTCGTCTTCCCAAATCTCATCACACCCTTCATAGGCAAAACTCGAAGACAAAACTTCTCATCCTATATGAAAACAACATCATGAGCCTTTCCATCAACATAACTTATTTGTCTAGATTGCGTTATGCGAAGCTGCTACTATATCAATTTCACCTTCTCCATAGCATTATAGATCAAATATGTTCCCTAACAACCTAACCTCGTCAGGATAAAACCAATCAACTGGAGAACGGTATTTCCTCGCATATAAGGCCTCATACGGATCCATATGGATACTAGACTGATATATGTTATTGTATGCACACTCAGCTAATGGTAGAAATTGATCCCATTAGCCTTTGAAATCAATAACACATGCCCTCAATAAATCCTCCAAAATATGAATGGTCCTCGGACTGTCCATCCGTTTAAGGGTAAAATACAATACTCAACTCAACTTACGTGCCCAACTCACTTTGAACGGCTCTCTAAAAGTCCGATGTAAACTGTGTGCCCCAATCTGAAATGATAAACACAGGCACATCATGCAAGCGAACAATCTCTCGTATGTAAATCTGAGCCAACCTATATGAAGTGTAGGAAGTCATGACTGGAATGAAATGGGAAGGCTTGATCATACTATCCATAATGACCTAAAGAACGTCAAATCTCTTAAAAGTCTGTTGCAACCCTACCACAAAGTTCGTAGTAATGCGCTCCCTCTACCGCTCCAGTATCATAATCTTCTGATGTAAATCACCCAGTCTCTGATGCTTAAACTTGACTTGGTGGTAATTCAAACACAGTGCAACATATCCAATAATGTCATTCTTCATCCTTCACCACCAATAATGCTGCTTCAAATCACGATGGGGTTTATCTTCATAGAACTTGGATGAATAGAATAGCGTAAATTATGAGCCCACTCAAGAGTCAACTCCCTCAAACCATCCACATTAGGAATACAAATCTGACCCTGAAGCCGCAGTACACCATCATCACTAATAGCCGCCTACTTAGCACCACCTCATAATATCGTGTCCTTAAGGACAAGCAAATGAAAATCATCATACTGATGAGCCTTTATGCGCCCAAAAATGTATGACAGTGCAATAATAGTAGTGGGAACTCTGCTAGGCTCAGAAATATCCAACCTCACAAACCTATTAGCCAAAGCCTAAACATCAATATCAAAAGGTCTCTCCACATGGGGAATAAATGACAAACTCCCCATACTTTCTGTCTTCCTACTCAAGGAATCCGCTGCTAGATTTGCCTTCCCCGGATGATGCAAGATAGTAATATCAATTTCAATAACTCCAAACCACCTCCTTGTGATGATCCGATAGGTCATTTTTAGTACTAGCTCCCTTTTTTGTGTTCCTAGACTTCCTATAGCTTTAGTTGATGATATATAATTTGTGTGCATGGTCCGTATCGTTTTTTGGAAAGCTTATATGTGAAATTTTAAAGATAATATAATTCTTGGCTTTAATAACAACTTTAGTTGACAACATTCAACGTTTTTGGTAAACGTTCTTAGATTAGTATTTTGACGATTTTGGTAAATTCGTATGATATTTTTGGACTTGTACGCATGTTTGGTTGGGGTCTTAGGTGACCTGAAGGCATTATATGAAATATTAGAAATTAAGTTTCAAGCTAGAAAATCTTGAGTTTGGATGATCAATTCTTGATATTTGATGTTATTTTGATGATTTGAGTTAGCGAGCGAGCTTGTATGATGTTATTACACTTGTATAGATGTTCGAATTGGATCCCGAAGGGATCATATGATTTCAAATGGTTTTGGAATGTTTTAAACTACTAAGGAATTTTCAGGTGTTGCTAAAGGTCTCACAATTGCGATATCCTGCTCGCAAATCGGATCCTCGTATTTGCGATGTCAGGATCGCATTTGCCATATTGGTCATGGCTGGATTATATCGCACTTGCGACCTACACATCGCATTTGCGACTCAGGTTGAACAACCTTCACAAAAGCGATGGTAGACTCTCTCTTGCCATAGGGGGCACTTTGCAAAAGCGACTATTTTGTCGCAATTGCGATGAGTGATAGGCTGTGAAGTTGTTCCCTTCTGCGAACATCGCAATTGCAAACAAAAGTTCACAATTGCGACATCTGCAGCTGTGTAAATGTTGGAAAAATCGGGACTTAGATCATTTTACACCATTTTTCAACCCTAAGCTCCATAGATGAGATTTTTGAAGAGGAATTTCTTTCCAAATTCATTGGTTGGAAACATTAACTTATTTTTAATAAATTTCAATACTTTTTCATGAATTTATTATTAAATCTACTAATTTCAAAGTAGAAATTGGAGGTTTTGGGCAAAATTTAGGTATTTAATAAAATTGAGATTTAGACCCCAAATTGAGGTTAGATTTCAAAACAAATCACATATCTGGGATCATAGGTGAATGGATAATCGAGATTTTGTACGAATCTTAGATTTCGACCACGTGGGCCCGGGTTGACTTTTTGTTGACCTTTTTAATTATGAATAAGATTGAACCTTTTTCATTTGTGGGTAGTTTCTAAAGCTTGTTTTGATGTGTTTGAATAATATTTGGCTAGATTCGATGAGTTGTTCTAAAGGAAAAACCGTGGTTGATTGATGACTTATTTTCGAAAAGAGGTAAGTGTCGCCGTTAATCTTGACTTGAGGGAATTAGAACTTGATTAGTCTATTTACTGCTTGATTTATGTGTGGGGGAAATGTATATGCAAGGTTACAAGTGTATATGCCCATCTCTCACGACCCAAAATCCACCAGTTGTGATGGAACCTAACCCAACCCACTATGTATGCCAATTAATAACTATCCAATTCAACCAATATTAAATAAACAATTAAACATATGAGTTATCTGAATGTTATACAATTCTGAAGGACTGACAGTACAAATCATGAGCTTCTAAGAATAGAGTTTACAAAGCTTATATGAAGTAAATACATCTTCTGTTTGAAAAGTACATAAACAGAGCTTTATAAATCATATGACTACCATGAACAAGAGACGTCTACAATAGGAATGTAGTTACATCTTCAAATCCGGCAACCATCGAGCAAAACAACAACATCAGCCAACATCTGCACGCAATGTGCAGAAGTGTAGTATCAGTACAACCGACTCGATGTACTGAGTAAGTAACAAATATAACCTTAGGTTGGAAGTAGTGACGAGCTAGAACATAGGTCGGGTCCAACACCAATAACCAATAGCAGTTCATAATAGCGTAGAGCATATAAATAAGAAAGTAACTCAGCAATAAAAATGCTCATCCTTTTCACAGTTTTCCGAAAATAGTTCCACTTTTGAAGAATATCAGTGAAAACTCAAATCCTTTACCGAAATCGTCGTAAAATATGAGATAATTTGAAAATCGTAAAAAATATTTCGAAAAATTCTTTCAACAATAAATTAGATGTTTTGTTCTCTTTCCAGATAGCAAGTGTGAAATACCTCTCTATTCCCACATATCAATGTGGGTAAAAATTCATGAATGACATGATACCGTGCAGCATGAGGAAAAATGCATCTCCATGCTTGTATGTCATGTGTGCATGCCAATGCCATGTATCTCAGATATGAATCATGTACTCACACTCTTAGAGTACTCAATCTCATTGTCTCACACTTTCAACTCATCATGCTCAATCAATCGGTACTGTATATGGCCCATACGGCCCAGGGAAATCCATCCTGGAACATATACAACATTGGCTATAAGTCACCTAGTACCGAGGAAAAAAGGTAATCAAACCATGTGGAGAAATCCATCTCCAGGTATCAAGTACTTCAGACAAATCCATGTCTAGGGAAATCCATCCCTCAATAATATCATCAGCGTTGACTGGGGGTGTGTACAGACTCCAGAGGGGCTCCTACAGCCCAAGCACTATCATAATCATCAATATAACTGCTGCAGCGTGTAGGCCGATCCCATAATTGTCACTCATAAATAGGCTCTCAGCCTCTCTCAGTCATCACTCTCTCCAGTCTCACTCATGGGCTTACAATGTTATGAAACTAGCTCGACAACAATGATATGATGTATCAATACACAACAACTGAGACTGAGATATGATATGAATGCATGAATATGACTGAGTATGAAATATCAACGAAATCAGTGAGATGACAGTAAGAAGCGACCATTATGGGTCCTAACAATATCAGCATAAGGCCTAAAAATGATAGCTAGCATGATTCACAGTTCAGTTACTTAATAACGTGGTGAAAACAAAGATATCAACAAAATAGGGCCACTAAACAGTTCCATGAAAACAAAGGAGTCACAATTCATTGGGTGCACGGCCACACACCCACATGCCCGTCACCTAGCATGTGCATCACCTCATCATCAATCACATAGCACATAACTCGGGGTTTCATACTCAGCACTAAGTTTAGAAGAGTTACTTACCTCAAACAAGCCAATTCCAATGCCGAGCAAGTCAAGCGATGCTCCAAGAATTCCATCATGCACGTAATGACCTCCGAACGACTCAAAACTAGCCAAAAGCAACTCAAATACATCAGATAAAGCCCAAGGAAACAATTAAAAATGATAAGGATCGAATCCTAAGTCGAATCCCAAATCCGGCAAAAATTCACACCTAGGGCCCACACCACGGAACCCGACAAAACTCACAAAATCTGACAACCCATTCAATTACGAGTCCAACCATACTAGTTTCACTCAAATCCGACCCCAAACCGGTGTTCAAATCCCAAAAATTCATTTTCATGAAATTTTCGCAATTTTCCCCAAATTTCCATCTCAATATAATAATTGGATGATAAAATCAATGATATATTCATGTATATTAACCAGATCTGAGTTACAATCACTTACCCCGATGAATTTCTTGAAAAACACACAAAAATCGCCACAAGCCGAGCTCCCAAGGTTTAAAATGTGAAATAATACCCTAAACCTCATTTATATAGTACACCCCTGAACTCCCAATGCGCGGTCTGCACAATTCCAAGTGCGGTCGCACATCCCAGCTCCTGCGGTCGCACCTTTTGGTGATTTCATTGCCAGGACTTAGTTCTTTGGCCATAACATTCTCTACAGATGTCGAAATGATGACTTCTTTACCTTTATGGAAACTAGACACGAAGGGCTACAACTTTTGTTTTTGAATTATCTCAAATGTCCTTGTAGATCAAAAGATAGAAGCTTCCGAAGTCGGACCGGCGAATCTGTAGAATCTCCCTGGATCGCGGCCGCAGGCAGAATTGTGATGTCCACACTCCTCCTCTGAGGTCCGCACTTTTCTGCTGTGATCCACACTCTTATGTGGTCCGCACCTCTCCTTCACCTCCACACCCCAAAATTTGCGGTCCGCACCCCCAAAAGTGCCAGAACAATATTAGAGTGCCGAAATGCCCGGACTCGCTCAAAACTCACCCCGAAACACACTCGAGGCCCCCGGGACCTCAACCAAAGGTACCATCAAGTCCTAAACTATCATATAAACTTAGACAACCCTCAAATCACATCAAATAACAATAAAAACATGAATCACACACCAATTCAAGTTTAATGAACTTGAAACCTCAAACTTCTACAACCGATGTCGAAACCTATCAACTCACGTCCGATTGACCCCTAATTTTGCACACAAGCCATAAATGACATAATGGAGCTATTCCAATTTCCAAAATCGTATTTCGATCCCGATATCAAAAATTCAATTTCTCGGTCAAACTTCCAAACTTAAATTTCCGAACACGCTCCTAAGTCCACAATCACCATACGGAGCTATTGGAATCATCAAAAATTCTATTCCGGGGTCGTTTACACATAAGTCAATATCTCGTCAACCTTTAAACTTTGTATTTCATTCTTCCAAACTGACTCCGTAATACCTAAAAAGCCGGTCTTGGTCTGAAAATAAAGAAAGGTCTTTCGAATTTAAACTCAATTTTGGTTCGTTACCAAATTCATCGATTAAAGTTAAGAACTCGTCAATTTCTGTTGATAACGGTTTTTTATCAACCGTATCCACTTTTTATTCAAATTCTTGGTAATCAGTATTCGGAAGAATTCAGCTTAATTTATTGATCATTACATATAATTCAATTAAGATATTGTATGAAAATATGATTTATTCGATTCTCCTTTGATAAAAGGAGGATTTTTGATTAGGTGGGTTCAAAGAAAAAGAAGTATTTTTTGTTTACCTTACTTACTTTCCTTTTCCTTATATCAATAACTCAATCAAAATGCAATTATCTCCAAGAACAAAAAGTCTGTTATGCTTATATACCTTTAGTTTGATCGATATCTGTCTTAATTCGACCCTTTTTCGAGTAGTTTTTTCTTCGGAAAAATGCCCGAGGCCTATGCTTTTTTGAATCCAATCGTAGATATTATGCCAGCCATACCTCTGTTCTTTTTTCTCTTATCCTTTGTTGGCAAGCTGTTGTAAGTTTTCGATGAGATCAAACCGATGATTCCCATAAGTCATAATACATCATACGAGCTATTCATGTTCGAAAACTACTGAGCGAAGTGCAAATGCTCAAAACGACCGGTCGGGTCGTTACATACTCCCCCACTTAAAGATACGTTAGTCCTTGAACATGCCCAGAGTTGTCCCAACAGCCGTCAAATCGCCGTATAACCTTACCACGCACATACCCGGGGGTGATCTCATGTCACCCTGCTTCACATAGATCTGATAACACAACATAACTGAAATTTCTTCATCCAACCTAGCCCATAAGCCTTAGAATCCAATTTCTACATCCAATATTCCTATAAGATCATAATCTTGCATCCACGCACTGTATAAGTCTAAACAAGTTGTATCAAGCCATAGCCATAACCGAAGTTGAAATCACATGATATACCACATAATTCAAACACTCATAACGATAATTTCTAATCACAGTAGTTGCTATAACATCCCAATGCTGGTACTAAACCTTTTATCGAACAAAGCCTCGTTCTAACACCTTCATACACTGCCAACGATGAAAGAAACACGCAGAAACTCATAACCATTCGTCAGATCAACAAGTTGTGGAACTCCCTCCCATTCGACAAGAACTATAGCCAATTTCTAGGCCAACCTTCGATATTATCCTTCCAACCCTGCTGTAATCAAATCCGATAGTACCCATTCTAAGTCCAATGACCCCATCTCATCCAACACGACCTATCTAGTGACATGACACATCAACACAATCTAAAGCCACAACCCGTGCAACCCGTACACAACCAAGCAACAATGCAAATATACTCAAACATGGAAAATGATTCAAACAAGATAACCGTTCCACAAGCTCAACGGGTGCCACCACAACGCAATTCTAGGAACCCATCACACACCACATAACCAAAACACACAAATCTAATACAAAGGATCATGCCTCAGTATAACTCCGCTATAATGCGTGACCTCATCCAAATGCTGGTTCATGGCATATACCTCAAGCCACCTTGCTCAAAATTAATAACCACGCGCGACTCGACATCAATTCCCCAAAGTGCACTACCATAACCACGGAGAAGCAAACGACGCAATGGCACACTAGCCCGAAAGAACATAACAAATGCGCAATCAATCATGCATCGCCCGAATACTCATCTCGCTCAAATTTTGTTATAAGGCCCCAATAGAATCGCACCATATGTGCATATAACCAAGGAATCACAACTCATCGTAGCATAGGGGAGTAACTCACAGATCATTTCAGAACACAAATAAGCTCAACAACAACCAAATGGCACATCCCTCAGCAATAGCAGTATGGAGCCAACCAATCCGACTCAGTGTAGAATACACATCCTAATTGGGAGTACCAATAGACCCCCCAAATAAACTCTGGTCACCCACAAATAGATAAATAATCCTCCGAAAGTCCACAATGACTGAATCATAACACATACTATTATCTGGCTAGCTTCGGCCACACTTCACAGTCCACAACCATGCAACAATTTGCTCATGAGAGCTCCAGTCTCCAAATCCATAGAACACATGAATCATCATATCTGATCCCAACTCCACCGCCTGAATGTCTAACACATCTCTCATACACAATCATCACACGAGGAATACTTCTGTAATCCTTCCGTGCCACATAGCAATATCTACAACTCAGGAGTCGATCAACCAGTAGAGTGCCACAATACCAATGAAGTAATATCATTCATCTAATCATCTGAAATCATCTATGATGCCTAATAATTCAGGACCTTTCTTTCAAAATTGAATCGTGACCTTGCACATGCAAATCTCAATCCTACACAACACACCACACCTATTATTCCATCATATGAAAAATACAAATATCTCAAAATCAACTATGAGTCGCAAGCAAACTACATACTCAATTACGTAAGAATCTTCCACTTGATCCCATCCAGGAGAAAATAAAAATACGCAACATGTTGCACACACCAATAGGAAATACACATCTCAAACTGTGGTAGAAACCATTGAGAACTCTCCAAACCCATTTTCACATAACCAAACCGTCAGAACTGAATCTCTCTAACTCAACCAAGTCACGCAGGCCACCAAAACCCAAGAGTACCGCCACAAAACACCTGTAGAAACTCACTACCTCATAAGTACCCAAAGAACTGATCATATCCATTACGGTGCTGATCCAACCTACTACCAAGTTGTCCTATTTTCTCCAAGTTCCCTCTAAATTTCCTTCAAAGTGATACTTCTACTTAGGGGTGTTCATGGTTTGGTTCGGATCGGTTTTTCCCTAAAAAGAAACCAAACCAAGTAAGTCGATTTTTCAAATATTAGAACCAAACCAAACCAAACCAATTAAGTCGGTTTTTTCTTGATTCGGTTTATGTCAATTTTTCGGTTTTTTCGGTTATTTGTCGGTTTCTCTTAAATATAAGACATACACTAGCAAACACATATTTCGGCGACCATATTTTCAACGTGACACTATCAAATCAATTGCCCTTTGTGAAATCTATTATTTACTAAAATATATCGATGATAATTGAATCAAATAGTGATGAATAATTTAAGGACTCAATTAAAAATATTTTTTTAAACATGAAATGGATTCTTACACTTAACAAAAGAAAACTACCAATCAAACTAGAATATAAAGGTAAAGAATTGTACTAAAAGTGCAAACAATTGACATTCACCATAAATTTTTTGAAACTTTGTATAAAAATATACATATATATAGTTGTAATAATAAATTTGAAATAGCTACTCCTATAGTCGGTTTGGTTCGGTTATTTTTTGATTAAAACCAAAACCAAACCAAATTTTATCGGTTTTTAAAATTCAAAACCAAACCAAAAAGTATCGGTTTTTTGGTCGGTTTGGTTTGGTTTTCGGTTTGGTTCGATTTTTCGTGTTTTTATGAACACCCCTACTTCTACTTATTAGAACACCACAATCCTTAACCAAAACTCACCCTACGAGCTCTAGCATAGAACCACACCGCCCTAAGGCTCATAAGCCGATGGATGCTCTCTTAAGCACCCCAAAAGTATCACAACCGAGATACCTACTCTAAAGAGAACTTCTGTGAATCTAAAGCCGCTCTCTTCCCCTTCCCAATACTAAAATGTAGAATCTATAATGATATGGAAATATTGCGAGTCTCGACACCCTCCAATGAAAATCACAGTGTCTAGCCATATACAAATCCGCAAAATCCTCAATTGCCACATATAAACCTTAAATTCATTAGAACCATTCTCGAGGGTCATCCACTCTACTCAAATCTCAATAGCACCACCCAAATGGACCGAACGACATGTGCCACATTTGCACCCCAACACCCTAAGAAGTAATTCACATCTCTATGCAACCAGGCAAATTCTTACTCCATGAACATTACATCCTTCACGAATAACAACTCAATCATTCCATGATTTCTGCATACTCATAGAGTGTAATACAACTCGTATCCAGAAATTCCCTTACTCGAGTCATCCTCGATCTCAACCTTTGTAAACCTAACTAATTCGCTAGTATACGTCAAACTGAAACCAATACAACACATAACTGCGCAATCAACCCGTCGATAGAAGACTCCCCCACTTGGATCAAAGCTAAGTAATAAAGAATCTAATAACTTACAATGGCCACCCCCATACTGGCATAACACCGCAATAGGATTCAACTAACCCTTCCTAAGTTCACGTAACACAAACCATATAGTACCTCAAATGATTTGCAAATCTCGCATTCATCCTCGTAACAGCCAAGCCCACTTCCGCAAGCGATCCAAACTTGAATTTCACTACATATAATTCACCGGTAAAAGAGAACTCTCAACAAAACAACGTAGGGATCACACAACCCTCAGGACACCCCGCAGGAGATAACCCACCTAATTCGCCTGAAACTAACATCTCTTTATACCCTTCCACAGTCATAAATACTACGCAATTACTTAATCTTCCTGATTCTGAACTCATCAAGAAGACATGAGAATCTAATTCGTTCCACAATTAAACTACATGAAAGATCCTCCAATATGATCAAAACTCGATACTATATGTCACATAAAGGTAGAAATCAAGCACCCAATAGTCCTCTTTACGTTGCAAACAAACTCGTCTCATCACATTCAACCCATATGAACACATATCGCAGCCACATCATACTCATCACGTAGCCATCCATCCACAAATTCCACTAATAGGGATGTTATCAGACATATAAATCCAAAAGCACGTGTTCTCATAATAAAAATCTCTAAGCTCAAGTTACAGTAAAAACCCGACCTCTAGTCCTCCAAACTTGCCCATCATCATCACATAAAAAACCACATCTTGCACCTCATCCATATAATCACAAGCCGTCGATGCACATCTGATACCGAGCGCTTACATGCACACACGAATGCGTGGAAGAAATTCAAAGTGTTACGCTGCAAGCTGAATCAATTTGCATGATAAGGAAAGAAATATGGGATGTATATCCTAAATGTTCTGTAGCCTCTCGAAGATAGGTATGGACGTCATTATACCGATCCGCAAGACTCTACTAGACGCTTGATCATGACTTGTAGAACCTATGAACCTAGAGCTCGGATACCAATTTGTCATGACCCAAAACCCATCAGTCGTGATGGCACCTAACCCAACCCGCTAGGTAAGCCAACTAATAACTATCCAATTCCAACAATATTAAATAAACAATTAAACATAGGAGTTATCTGAATCTTATGCAATTCCCAAGGATTGGTAGTACAAATCATGAGCTTCTAAGAATAGAGTTTACAAAGCTGATATGAAGTAAATACATCTTCTATTTTAAAAGTACATAAACAAAGTTTTATAAATCTACGGCTACCATGAATAAGAGGCAGTTACAATAGGAACGTAGGTACATCTTCAAATCTGGAAACCATCGAGCACAGCAACAACAATAGCGAACATTTGCACGTAATGTGCAGAAGTGTAGTATCAGTACAACCGACCCTATGTACTGTAAGTTACAAACCTAACCTTAGGTTGATAGCAGTCACGAGTTGGAACATAGGTAGGGTCCAACACCAATAACCAATAGCACTTCATAACAACGTAAATCATATAAATAAGAAAGTAACTCAGCGATTAAAATGCTCAGCCTTTTCACAATTTTCCGAAAATAGTTCCGTTTTTGAAGAATATCAGTGAAAACTCAAATCCTTTACCGAAATCGTCGTAAAATATGAGATAATTTGAAAATCGTAAATTTTTTCCCCAAAAATCCTTTCCACAATAAATTAGATGTATTTTTTTCTTTCCAGATAGCAAGTGTGAAATACCTCTCTATGCCCACATATCAATGTGTGTAAAAATTCATAAATAACGTGATACCATGCAACATGAGAAAAAATGCATCTCTAAGCATGTATGTCATGTGTTTATGCTAATGCCATGTATCTCAGATATGAAACAAGTACTCACACTTTAAAAGTACTCAATATCACTGTCTCACACTTTCCACTCATCATGCTCAACCACTCGGTACTGTATATGGCCCATACGGCCGAGGGAAATCCATCCCGGAACATATACAACACTGACTATAAGTCACCCAGTACTGAGGAAAAATGGCAATCCAACCCCATTGAGAAATCCATCTCCAGGTATCAAGTACTTCGGACAATCCATGTCCAGGGAAATCCATCCCTCAATAATATCATCCGTGCTCACTGGGGTGTGTACAGACTCTGGAGAGGCTCCTACAGCACAAGCGCTATCATAATTATCAATATAACTGTTGGGGCGTGCAACCCAATCCCATAACTGTCACTCATAAACAGCTTGATACCGGGGGCACAACCAATCTTGAAAGGAATGGATTCGAAGAAGTTTGGGCAAAAGTCGTTTCCTCTGAGTGCGGCTCTGAATCCTATTCCAAAGAAGTTCTGTATGCCAGACATACCCAAATATAATGGGACCACCGACCCCAATGAGCATGTTACCTCTTACATATGCACCATTAAGGGTAATGATTTGGAAGATGATGAAATCGAGTCTGCATTGTAGAAAAAGTTCGAAGAAACCCTATCGAAGAGGAGCAATGATCTGGTACCATAACCTACCACCAAATTCCATTGATTCATTCACCATGTTAGCAGATTCTTTCGTGAAGGTGAACGCCGGGGCAATAAAGGTCACAACAAGGAAATCAGACCTCTTCAAGGTAAGACAAAGGGTTAAAGAGATGCTAAGGGAGTTCGTGTCCTGATTTCAAATGGAGCGCATGGAGTTGCCACCGATCACAGATGATTGGGCCGTTCAAGCTTTTACCCAAGGGTTGAATGCATAGAGTTCGATAACATCACGCCAGTTGAAGAAAAATTTGATCGAGTACCCAGATGTAACTTGGGCGGACGTACATAATCGCTATAATTCAAAGATCAGGGTCGAGGATGACCAATTAGGATGTCCTTCCGGTTTAGTGCATCCAAACATGTCGACAGATAAGAATCAGAGGGACGTCGATAGGGAGCCGAGGTTGAACAAACACTGATTCCAACCATATGTTGTGGATCGAAGGAACACTGGTCCAGGGCGCTATTCCACCTAGAATGATCGAAGAATTGATCGAGGACAGAGTTATCGAGGACTTACGAGCCAAAGTGGTTTCGACAAGTAAGAAGATCCCATAGAAGCACATCGGCTAGCGAAATATAATTTCAGCATCGATGCATCAGGCATTGTATCGGCTATCGGAAGGATCAAAGACATTAGGTGGCCCAGACCCATACAGACCGATCCTTCCCAAAGAAACCCAAATTTGATGTGCAAGTATCATGGCACGCATGGTCATAGGACCGAGGATTGCAGGCAATTAAAGGAGGAGGTAGCCCGTCTAGTCAACGAGGGCCACCTTCGAGAGTTCCTCAGCGATCGACCCAAGAATCATTTCAGGGAAAAGGACACCAATAGGAAGAATCCCAACATGTAAGGAGATAGGCGGGTCTGCGATCGCCAAGCAGAGCTACCTCGCTCTCTCCAAAAATGATCCGCAACAAAAAGATCAATTGGCACTACCATGGACAGGGATACCTGGATCTGCACACAAGGTGCAGGGGGTAACGTGAGTACACCAACTCAGTAAGTAACAAGCCCAAACTACAAGCTGAGAGGTAGTGGTGAACTTCACCTCAATCATTATAACATAATATTTAAAACAGTAACGTAGACATGCTTTTAGTTAAATAAATTGTCCAAGTACTAAGATAAATGCAGCTCTAACAATTCAGGATATATAACTCAATTTCTATTTCATGCCAACGCATCAACTGTGTGAAATGCACAATGTACTCCCACTCTCAATTGCTCGTCCACTCAGTATTGTATATGGCTTGCACGGCCCAAGGAAGATCCATCCCAGAATATATATATATATATACATATCTGACAGTAGTCACTCAGTACTGAGGAAGGCCAATCCGGTCCTAAGGAGAAGATCCATCTCCAGCTAATGATAATAACCCCTCACCACCACTAGGTACTGTATATGGCTCACACGGCCCAGGGAAGATCCATCCTAGAATATATACATCTCTGACATCAGTCGCTCAGTACCGAGGAAGGCCATTCCAGCCACATGGAGAAGATCCATCTCCAAATATAAACACTTCGGACAAGATCCATGCCAGGGAAGATCCATCCCTCAATATCATCTGCACACACTAGGGGTGTGTTACGGACTCCAGAGGGGATCCTACAGCCCAAGCGCTATCATAAGCCTGATCCAAGCATAAATCAATATAACATGTTGCAGCGTGCAACCCGACCCCATAATTGTCACTCATAGTCAGCCTCTTGGCCTCACTCAGTCATCACTCTCCAGTCTCACTCACACGATCTCACAATGCATGATCTAGCCCGAATCAATGATATAATGTGCCAAACAACAATAACTGAGACAGAGACATGATATGATATGCATAAACAGGACTGAGTATATAATACCAATGAAACACATGTGGTGACAGCAATTGACAACTACTCGGGTCTCAATAGTATCGGCGTGAAGCCTTAACATAATATTTAGCATGATTTCTAGCATGTTTACATTAATCACATTGATAGAAGAACGGATATCAACAAGAAAGAACCATTAAACAGTGCCATGGAATGAACCAGGTCACAATTCTCACGGTGCACGCCCGCACGCCGGCCACTTGGAATGTGCGTCACCTCAATTCTAATCATATAGCATATAGTTGGGGTCTTGGAACCCTCAGAACCGAGTTTGGAAGCGTTACTTACCTCAATCAAGCCAAAATACTACTCCTCAATGCCCTTGCCGCTCGACTTGGCCACCAAACGCTCCGAATCAATCCAAAATAATTATATCATCATTAATATACGCTAAAGGACTGAATCCCATATGAAAATTATCAAATTAAACGACAAATACCAAAATAGGCAAAACCCGACCCCCGGGCCCATGTCTCGGAATGCGACAAAGATTACAAAACTAAAATCCTCAGTCACTCAGGAGTCCATACATAACAAATTTACCAAAATACAACTTTGTTTGACCCCTCAATTACCCAAATTAAACTCTCCACTTCCAAGCCCTAATTTCCCCAATTTCCATGCCTAATTTCTACAAATTTCATGCTTAATCAATTGCAATTCACCATAGATTCGAGTATTAAGTTCAAAAATCATACCTCAACGAGTTTCCCCTTGAATCCCTCTTCAAAATCCTCCAAAAGCTCCAAACACTGAGTTGAAACTGTGAAGAATGGCCAAAATTTGCGAAGGGTTCTTTTTATACTTTATGCCCAGCAAAACCGCATCTGCGGTCCAAATTGCGCACCAGCAACCTCCGCTTTTGCGCCCATCTGCAGACTTCACTTAAGTCCTATAAATCACACATGCGATCAATCTTTTGCACCTACGTACTCGCAGATGCGACCCCTCGTCCGCATCTGCGACCAAACTCCAGGCTCTCAAATCCCGCATCTGCGACAAAACTCCACACATGCGGTTCCATATCCGTAGGTACGGCCATATTAGAACAGCAGCACCAGCTGCATTTTCCAAGCTCAAACTTTTCGTTAACCATCCGAAATCATCCTGAGCTCCTCGGGACCTCAACCAATTACACTAATAGGTCACATATCAATACACGAACTTAGTGGAACCTTCGGAACACCCAAAACAACACTAAAACACAGAATTAACCCCGAATTCCAGCCTAAGGATTTCTAAACTTCCAAAATTCTACAACGATGTCAAAACTAACCAAACCACATCCAAATGACTTGAAATTTTGCACACACGTCACAAATGACGCTACAAACCTATTCCAACTTTCGGAATTCTTTTCTGACCCCGATATCAAATTTTCCACTGCCGATCGAAAATCGTCAAATATTCAATTTCGCTAATTCAAGCCTAATTCTACAACGGACCTCCAAATATTATTCCGAACACACTCCTAAGTCCAATATCACCTAACGAAGCTATCCGGGCCATAAAAACCATAATCTGAGATACGTATCTCATTCCACTCCAAAATCACTCCGAACCCTGCCAATCATCCCAACGCAACATTGTGAACACCCAATTTTTGCCCCGTATGGAAATTACTCCTAAAAATAATCAAAAATATTGTTAATGAATTTTAGGAATTTTTCTTAATTTAGTTGCATGTCATGCATGTTTAATATTTTAAGTTATAGAAAAATCATAAAAATTATCACATTTTTTATTTCATATCATCTTAGGTTTAATTTGCATTCTTAGGAATTAATCACTTTTTAATTGATAGATTAATATATAAAAATCACAAAAAAAAGAAGACACATAATCTTACTTTATTTTCTTTTACATCTTTAGGTTCAATTAATTAGTCTAAATTTGGAATCCACAAATTAATTAGCTTAAGTAGTTATTTCAAATAAGGGATTTAATCTTGAAAACTAATTTCTAAGTGTTATATTAATTAGAATGGCTAACATTACAAAAGAAAGGAAAGAAAAAGGGAAGCTGAAATCGGACTGGGCCAATTCTCATGGTCAAATTTCCTCCTAATCCGGCCCAATACCCACCCCCCTCACTTAAATGCCCCAGGACCTAAAAACAAAAGAGCATCAGATCTCTAACCTCTATCATAGGAGCGTTGTTTCTTCCTCACCCCCCTCTTCATTGGCAACCTAAGAGACGGAAAACCCCCAACCCTAGAACTAGGCCACCGACTCCCCAACTCTATCTTCCTCACGAAAAGGAACCGAACAGACCCATTTTCTTCTATGTTCCTTATTCTCCTTACACCCACACTTCCGCCTGACCCTACACACACACACGAAAATATTCAAAATTCTGAAATTCAGCGACGAAAATTGGTTTCCACATCTGAGATATGACGGTTTAAAAATAAGAGAAAGAAAAGAGGTTAAATAGAAATCTCGGAATGGTCTGTAGTTGCCGCTGCTCGTTTCCGTTTTTGGGGTTCATCTTCAAAAGTTTTCTTCTGGTCTGAAATTCTACTCTTCGGTTGTTGGAAATTATTTGCTGAGTTCCATAGCTGGGATATCAGGCTCTTATTCGGTCTCTCCTTGCGGTATTTTTATTTTGTTTTTTGAGAACTAGGTATGAGTCTTCTCCCCTTTGTATTTTCAGCTTTGTCTTAAGATGAAATCACAATCAATACATATCAAATGCTTGCATTTCTGCTCGTCTAATGAACTGATTCATGTTTGAAACTATGGCATGAAAATAAGTTGCTTCATGTTTATAGAACCTATTAATGGTTCCTTTAAGTTCAAATTGTTGGGAATATATATATTGTTTGCTTTGGGCCATTTTCTGTATTTCTTGTTCTGTTTGTGAAACACCATGAATTGGTATTCATAGATATTGTGTGATCTATATACTAGCTATTAGAACACTTATCCCATAGTATTTAATTTTCTGTGGCATTTCTTTTTTAAAATGAAAAATTATTGAGCAAAGTTTTTCATAGCTTGTCTCTTTCTTTCCTGATATCTTCTGCTTTGGATTTATTTTAATGTCTAATGATTAGACCTTATGTTAAAAAAATACTAAGCTAGCAGTAGAGTTTACAATGTAATTCATTTTGATATTGGCTCATATTTTGTTTACAATGTGATTCATTTTGATATTGGCTCATGTTCTGTTATGTTAATTCACCCATTCCCTTGTTGGCTTTGTTTTGAATGAAATTTATCGTGATATTCTGTGTATAAATAGTTTTGATGACTTGCTGCTGGTTTACTTTTCCTTGTCACTTGTTGTGATATGTGATGGTTGGCAGTATTCATTATGGCCATGTATAAAATTATTGATTTATGCAGAAATTATGTCATAGAAATATCTTCTTTCATTACACATAGTTTTAGTCCTGCCGATTTAACTTAGTTGCTTAATCCTTAATAAAGAGCAGATGCTTAAGTCATTCAGAAAGATTTGAGTGACCAAAATCATACACCCTTTACTACAACGTTCATCCATAATTCAATGACCTTGCAATAATCTCAAACTTAGTCTTAGAATACCTTGAACAAACATATACCTTGTAGTCCAAAAATACCTCTTTCACTCTTAAGACCAATATTACAAATAATTTAGGAAAAAGACAAAAAACTTTTGAAAAATAATAGTTTTGCTTCAAATAAGCAATTAAATCATGGTGACCATAGTCATGATTACGTAATCTACACTCGGATTTGTTACTCATGCTCCCGACCACAATCTCAAAATAATAATAAAAATCACATGTTGTAATTGCGGGTGCATTTCATGTGGCGCAGTTATAATGTGTCCAAAAAAGAACAACTGCACGTCATCCTGACTTGTTTCAAGATAAATCTATAAATATTAAAAGCGACTAAAAATTGAAAAGGCTAAATGCACGATAGGCTAAAACACATAATCAATCAGATAATTTAGGCCAAATAATAATAGTTAAGCGACCGTGCTAGAACCACGGAACTCGGAAATGCCTAACACCTTCTCCCGGGTTAACATAATTCCTTACTCGGATTTCTGGTCGCAGACAAATCAAAACGGAGTCAAAATTCCTCAGTTTCGGATTTTTAATGAAATCGGTGTCCCTTAACATCGTCAACAATCCGGGTGGCGACTCTGTAAACTTATGATAAATCCCAAAACCGAATAATGTCACTTTAATTGAAAAAACTCCCTTATTACCCTTCATTAATCCGGGGGTAGTGAAAAAGGAGGTGTGACAGCTCTGGCGACTCTGCTGGGGACCTGAACCTAGAATCTCTGGTTTAGGGTTTGAGAATTCGAGCTTTTATAACTGTTATGTTTTGGCTTTCATTATCTGATTTTACATGTTTAAACCTAATGTGCTAATCACCACTTTTTTACCGCTTTGATATTATCTGAACTGCATTTAAACTGTGTTGAAACCCTCTTCTCTCTGAGTCTTCTAAATCATCTGGGAAGTGTGCACTTTGTGTGACTTCTTTTCTGTTAGAGTCATCCAAATTTTAGAACGAGGTACGGACAAGTTGCAAAGCCGGTGAAGCTTCTGTATTCCCGGTACGCTGCCCCGACCTCGGCTCGAGCTGTCCGCTCGGGTAAGCCTTGTCTAGAACAAAACCCCAGGATATAAACCTAGTATGACATAGCCTCATGCCGGATCCCTAGTAGGAGCGTTTATTTGCAATCACGTGCATTTGACTTAGGGGACTCAACACAGGGGTTGAATCCGTCTAGGACAGGTGAACCCAAAATGAAAGACCATCCTGATGCATCCTACTTGCTATGTGTACAACATTTTGTTACGGTTTGTTTGTTGACCGACTAAAAGAAGATAACAGAAAAACCAAGAGAGGAATAGAATAGGAGATTTATCCGATTTTTGAAAAAAACGATATTCAAAATCATCCCGAAACTTTGCCAAAATTTCTGAAAATGGAAAATAGTATTTCAAAACAAAGTAAGTGGGTGCATATTTTTCAAAATTGTGTCGAGATTTCCCTAACTATTTCTCACTGGATGTGAGATACGTAGGCAACCTTCATCGGGTCCAACCTTATTTTCAAAACCAAAATAGAAAAATACGGTCGCAAAATTAGGTGATGTTGTTCTTGCCTAAATAGCCAATTGTCCTAACGGGACGCCGGAAGGCTGTTTTTGCAAAAAATAGCCACTTATAATCTTTTCCAATTTTTTTGGCCCAATTAACGAGCACAACCCTAAAAGCTTCCTACCCAAAGTATTGAAGGTCCGTATTCGCAAGGATGGTCCATTTTTCTTTATTACAAAACTTTTGCAAAAATAACACTTTTTCGCATTTAGTCAAAAAATTTTATGGCTTTGTTTTCTTAATAAAAACATTTAAACAAATATGCAGGATGAATACAGTTGAAAACACTCCCTTTATGGCTGTCGAGGAAATTCCTGTGGGACTCCATATGTGGTGGAGCGACCTAGGGAAAGTTAGTAGAAAGTCTGCCGTAAAAGCTTTGGGCGGACTCACTAGCCTTCTAAAACTCAAGCTGAGGTTGGATATCGTCGAAGCTTTAGTGTCATTTTGGGACCCCGCCCACAACGTGTTCCACTTTTCAGACTTTGAGTTGACACCCACGCTAGAGGAAATAGTGGGGTATGCTGGTCTCGGTGACAATCTTAGAAGCCGGTATCCGGTGGCACCCAGGGCGGTAACTCCACATAAATTTTGGATCTTCTGAACATTAGTCGGGACACTCAAGACTCACACCTGGCTGAAGGGTTATGCACTTTCTATTTCCTGTACAAACTTTATGGAGATCCTCGAGGCTATGAAGCTGAAATTCTGGTTTGACTCACCACAAGAACCAAGCTAAATGGGAAGCCCGCAAGGGGTTAGCTTTTGTGGTAGCATTCCTGGGCACTTTAATCTGCCCCCGAGGTGACGGATTGATAGATATATGTCACGACCCAAACTGGAGGATCATGACTAGCACCCGGGCCATACTTGCCGAGCACCAACGTATATTTTATCTAACCTTCTTATTATCTTTATGGGATAACGAGATCAATATAGATATGGATCATGAACATAAATCACATGGGATAACAAGATTGCTAAGAAACTACATAAAAGGTACGAGCTACAACGCTGCCATGAAAGACTATACAACAAAAATTATCCAACAAGGCATACCAAACTATACATGAGTTTACACCTGTCTATGAGCCTCTAAAGGAGCATAAGTAATGCAACATTGCCGGAACAGGGCCCCGACATACCCATAATATCTATAACAAAAATGCATACCAAGACCACGGCAAGTCCGGAGAAGGTCGCTGAACTGGAAAGCCTATTATGGTGGGGGAGTTGTGTCTACCTGTCTATCAAGACCTGCAACACGACATGCAGTGTCCACAAATAAAAGGACGTCAGTACGAATAAAGTACTGAGTATGTAAGGCTGGTCAATACAAATATGAACAATAATGTAAAGAGAGGTAGAGAAGATAAAACCTGTAACATCTGAGTGCTTCTAAGAGACAGTAACATGAAATTCAGGATATATATATATATATATATATATAAAATCTTTTAAAACATCCGCCTCTGTGGGCATCATCATCATCATAGAACATTCGCCTCTGTGGGCATCATCATTATCATATCATACCCGGCCTCAAAGAGGACTCGGTAAACCCAACTGATCAGTGGTTGCACAATAGGTGCCATACCCGGCCGACTATAGCGCGGCTCGGTAGAGTAAAATAGCTACATATATATATAATGCATGTAGGACTCATTGGAATCATATTCTGAACCTTTCGGAGTGACGTAAGGTCGATATTCTCCGTACACGTTATTAGGATTAACTCTTCATCAAGAATCTTATAAGAATCAGGAAGTACCAACAACATTGATAACATAAGAATAAGAGAAGCAACCTCAACATAAATTCTTCCATAAGAAGGGAAACAATGTAAGTACTCCTAGCTTCTAAGATTAGAGTATCTTTGGAAGCTCGTTCATTGCATTATATACAATCGGAGTCGTGCAAAATAAGGAAAGGGATAGCCTCACATACCTTGTATATACTGTCCCAACCTCAATCTATGCAAATGTCACAACTCCTTAATCTACAATAATAGAAACGACACTATCGTTATCGTTTAAGCGTCATAACTATTATGTATCGACCACAACCTATTTTACGATGAAACGGACAGCACCTCCCATATTTATATGACTTCACACAAGTCCAAACAATCACCTAATAGCCCAAACAACATCAATAATAATCATATTGAGCCTCCCAAAACAGTCCACACACAACCTAATCACTTCACACATAAGACGACCATCGTAGTCGTGTCAAACGACCCGGAAATGTTACAACGAAC
>ML291674.1:669-11897 GCA_005239495.1 Nicotiana undulata
ACTATGTGCTAGGTTTCAAGCCAATCCAAAGGAGTCCCATCTCACTGTAGTAAAAATAATTTTGAGATATCTGAAGGGCACCACTGATTTGTGCCCTTGGTATCCTAAAGGTAGTAATTTTGACCTTGTAGGATATGCTGATGCTGATTATGTAGGTTTCCTGGTTGACAGGAAAAGTACTTCAGACATGGCTCGCTTTTTGGGCTCCTGCCTTGTCTCTTGGGCCACCAAGAAACAAAATTCAGTAGCCTTGTCTACTGTTGAGGTTGAATATGTAGCTGCAGCCTCTTGTTGTGCCCAATTGCTATGGATCAAGCAATAACTCCTGGACTTTGGTATAGATGTGGGATGCATTCCTATTTACTGTGATAATACTAGTGCAATTAGTATGACTAAGAATCCGGTTCATCACAAGAGAACTAAGCACATAGATGTTAGGCACCATTTCCTGAGGGATAACTATGAAAAGGGGATGATCTCAATCGAATTCTGTGCTACTGATCATCAAATTGCTGATATATTTACCAAAGCATTGAGTAGGGAGCATTATGAGAGAAACAGGCTTGAATTAGGGATGATTAAGATCACCTAATTGAAAAACAAAAGGAAAAAAAAAACTGAAAAAAACTGGAAAAAAGGGGGAAGTTTTCTGGCTAGAAATTTTAATTAGGTACTTAATCAGATTAATCATTGCTCAGTACTATGTCTTTATTTCCATACTCTTCTGCCATGTATTAATATGATTCCCTAGTTGCTAATGTTGTTTCTCTATTTTTGTGAATTGAGGCAAAATAAAGATTTTTAATAGGATGAACTCGGTTCATCCATGCTGGTTTACATGACTGACAAGGTACGTTCTCATCTCCATACATGTATTAATTCAAGTACAGTCATACATGAGCAGGACTCTATCCATTTATGGTTCAATTCAAATTCCCGTACTTACCCAAATAATGAACCAGTTTCAAGAAGCTCCGTCACATTTAATTAGCCTAGTTTTAGGGGGAAAGAAACAGTCTAATCAATGTCCAATCACTAACAATCCTTAATCGATTAGTATCCTACTTGTGTTAATACACTTCCGTTATAATCACCCCATCCACAAGTTATAAATAGGCCATCATTACCCATTGTGAATAAAGCAATAGACGAACCATGTTCAAGTCACTCAACACTCAAATCTCTACTGCCTTTTGCCCTCTCTTCTTTTTCTCTCTAAAATTTAAAACCATGTCGTCTGCTTCATCTGATTCTCAAAATCGTGACTACGATGAAGGAGTATATGAGTCCGATTCTCAACCGGTCTACAGTTCTGAATCCTCTGAGATACCTAAAACCCCTAAACACCATGATGCCCCTGAACCCACACCAAACCCTACCCCAGCCCCCAAACCCCGTCGTGTCAAGTCTCTTGCACGCAAATCTGTGGCTTCAGGTTCACGAGCAAAGTTCTTGGAAGATTTATTACAGGCTGAAGAAGAACTCAAACCAGATTCGTCCAGTGAATCGTTCAAATCAGCACATGAAAATAGATTTGTGTTGGTGGGTCTGTGGTGGATGTAGAAGTGCCAAGTAGGCAAAGAAAAACTGGGAAAATTCTTGAGAACGAGGGAGATGCAGGTGTGAGGGGATCTGGGAAGGATGGTACCACACTTGAAATTTGTGGCCCCATTCTTGAAAATCTTGAAGATGATGTCGTACTAACAGGGGGAACTCATGATGTAGAGGAGGCTGCTGCTGGGTTGGAAAAATTGATGACTGAGATAGATGAACATGTTTCTTCTGGGGAAGAAACTTTGGCTGAGAGACTGAAGAAACTGGGGGACTCATACAACCCTAAGAAGAGAAGGACTCCAAAGTCCATCAAGTCTAAAGCCTCAGTTTCCTCAAAGAAAAGGAAAACTGATGAGTCTGTTGGTGTACCTGTTCCAAGGGTACGAGCTACGAGAAATACTGTTCGAGAAGAAGAGGAGAAGCTGGAAAAAGCTCTGCAAGAGAGCAAAAGAAAGAAGGCAGAGAAAGGGAAAGCGAAAGTGGGGGAGCCTGTTGAGGCTATTGCTGATGATGAGGTGTTGGACCTGGTCCAACAAGAAGAGGAGGTTGCTCCAGTGGTGATCAAGAGACCCAAGACCAAAAAGGCTAAGACTTCCACAAAGAAGTCAGCACTTGTGCCTGCTACCACTGTGAGTACATCTACGAGGACAAGGTCTAAAGTAAAGTCAAAGAAGAAAGTTCAGATTGTTGAGAGGGATGATGATCCTGAATGGAGTGGAGATGAAGAGAACAAGGTTGGAGAAGTGTTGATTGACAGAGTTGCCATGTTTGGAAAGAGACATATCTTGAAAGGAAAGTTACTAAAGGATTTGGAGGAGCCGGGTATTGAGGTACTTAGTGGATTTTCTGGCAGCGCAAGGCTGGAAGGACATGGTACTTCACATGGAAGGCAGGCTGGTCAGAAATGAGGTTGTGGAGTTCATGGGGAATGCAACTGTGATTGGAGGAAGGGTTATCTCATTGGTCAAGGGAGTTGAAGTCTCCTTTGATGCTAAAGAACTGCGGGTTATTCTAGATATTCCTGCTGAGGTCTATGACGATTATACAAGGCAGAGATGGCCTTGCTTGGATGGAATGGCCTCAGCACTCAACATCACCATATTCTTTTGTGACAATGACGGGGAGCCTGAACCCAGGGTTGTGTACAAAAGCGAGATGAAGCCTGAACACAAGTTGTTCTTTGAGTTTGTAATTAAATTTCTGCTGCCCAGACAAGAACGCTGGCACATTGCCAACTACATGGATCTAACACTCATGGAGTGCCTGTACAGAGGCAAGCAGATCAATTGGCCATCTTTAATCATCCAGCTTTTGGACAGAGTGGTGAATGGCACCAAGGCCCATGCAATTCCTTATTGCTTTATCCTTACTGCGTTCTGGCTGATTTTGCAGTCCCCACAAAGAAGGCTGAAATGGCTACTGCAAAGGATTTCTTTGGGAAGGACACTTTGCTGTCATGTGATTACACTGTCAGTGCCCCAGCAGATGAACCTGGTTCATCTCAGAAGCAACCAATCAACAGCAAGGTCCGTACTCTGGTGCAGGAAAGCGAGCAAAAGGATATGGAGATCCTTCGATTGAAGACTCGCTTAGTTGAAGTGGAAGCTGAGCGTGATGCTCTCAAAGCTGAATTAGCCAAGGAGAAAGAGAAAAAGGAGGGTGTCTTACACCAAATGCTGTCTCTTCTCCAAACCAAGAATCCAGCCTCTTCTGTACCACCCCAGACTTAGGAATTTCCATAACTACTCCCTCATATCCTATCAAGTGCCCAGTTCGGGACGGTGTCAAGTGTCTTTTGTTTCAGTTTTTAATTCTGTTTTGCTCATGTTTTGGCTGTTTTTGATTTTAATCTGTTTTGGTGTTGATCATCACTGTTAATGGTGTTTTGAAAAATGTCTCTATTTATGATTTATCTTACACTATTGGTTTCTTCTGTTGATAAATCATGTTTGCACATGCAGTTGCCTAAATTGGCCATGAGTAAGAATTAATAACTGGTAAGTATCATTTTGCAACTTTTCGATGATGTCAAAAGGGGGAAGATGTGTTGTGTTGTTCAAAAATTTTAAAAGTGATATTGCACAGAGTTTGTCATCATCAAAAAGGGGCAATTTGTTGGCCCATGTCACTGAATGGGTTTTGAAGGTTGACAAATAGTGACAAGTTGAACCAGGTCCATCAGAGCAGATACATCTGAACGAAGCAGTTGGCACAAGAATCGTACAAGTCTAGGAGATATCAGTGATTGCTGAGTATCAAAGAACTAAGAGAATGTCTCCTAATACGAAAAGGTTGCAAACTGATAAAGATGACAGAAGTTGATTTCAGCTAGGACAGAAATAGAGGAAGAAAGTTGAGTTACAATCAAACTCGTTTACCAAGGAAGAGTTGGATCAGAATTGAATCATCGACTCAACAAACGGACTATATAAATACTCAATGTATTACTGCTGAAGAAAGTGACGCACAAGTACTAAAGTGAATCAAGATCCGAAGCAAAAGTACCAGAGATATTTTGCAAGCAGAATTGTCGTGCGATACAAAGGCTACAGTTCAACTAGAAGAAACAGTTCCATTATTTGTGTATTGAGTCTAGTTGATTGTAGTAGGAGTTTCAATATTGTATCTTATCAGCTTTCTTAGAAGCAAATTGTAATAGGTACACATTGTTCAAGTTAGAGTTAGCTTGAAATCTGTAGAAATTAGCTAGAGGCTAGTTGATACAAAGAGGATTAGAGTTAGTCCTAGGATTACAAAAGAGTTTATTTTGTAAGTCCGTTTTGGCTCAGAGTTTTAGTGAAGAGTTTGAGCAAATCCTACTGAGGAGTAGGTCGTGGTTTTTTCACCTTTGAGCCGGGTGTTTTCCACGTAAAATTTCCTGTGTCTTTACTATTACTGCTTTATTATTCTGCAAACAGTAGTAAGTAGTATACTAAGAAGAACCAGGTTCTTGTTATTAGACAACACTCGAAAATTGAGTACTGCACAATTAACTTATATAATTGTGTGGTATTGACGTCTAAAACATCAATTTGTCAACCCAAATGACATCACCAAGAACTCATAACGCCCATAACGAGTGCGAAAGGCTGTCTTAGGGACATCAGAAGCCCTAATCCTCTGTTGATGGTAACCAGACCTCAAGTCTATCTTGGAGAACATTGTTGCACCCTGAAGCTGGTCAAATAGATCATCAATCCTCGGCAAAGGATACTTGTTCTTAACAGTAACCTTGTTCAACTGCCGGTAGTCAATACACATCCTCATTGAGCCATCTTTCTTCTTGACAAACAACACTGGAGCACCCCAAGGAGAAACACTTGGCCTAATGAAGCCTTTATCCAACAAGTCCTGCAATTGATACTTCAACTCCTTTAACTCTGGCGGGGCCATACGATAAGGCGGAGTAGAAATGGGTTGAGTGCCCAGAGCCAACTCAACGCAAAAGTCAATATCCCTGTCGGGTGGCATACCCGGCATGTCAGCAGGGAATACCTTTGGAAACTCACGAACCACGGGCACAGACTCCAGGGAAGGAACCTCGGCACTAGAATCACTAACATAGGCCAGATAGGCCAAACAACCCTTCTCGACCATGTGTCGAGCCTTCATATAAGAAATAACTCTACCAGAAGAATGACTAGGAGTCCGTCTCCACTCCAAACGAGGTACCCCTGGCAAGGCCAATGTCACTATCTTGGCATGACAGTCCAGAATAGTATAATAAGGGGATAACCAATCCATCCCCAATATAACATCAAAGTCAACCATATCAAGAAGCAAATAATCAACCTGAGTCTCCCCACCACCAATAACTACTAAGCAAGCACGGTAGACTCGATCTACCACTATAGAATCACCCACCGGTGTAAACACATGCACAACAGTACTCAAGGAATCACATGGCATACTCAAATAAGGGGCAAAATATAAAGACACATAGGAGAATGTAGAACCCGGATCAAATAACACCGAAGCCTCTCGGCTGCAAACTGAAACCGTACCTGTAATAACTGCATCAAAAGCCTCAGAATCATGTCAGGCAGGAAAAGCATAGCACCGGGGCTGAGCCCCTACAACCTGCACATCTCTAGGTCTACCTGCTACGGGCTTACCTCTACCTCTCATGGCCTTCCCTCCACCTCTATGAGTCTAACCTCCACCTCTAGCACCACAACCACCTCCCTTAGCTGGCTGAGGGGGTGGGGCTGCACCTGCTGCGGGGACCATGACACAAGAACCCTGATACTGAGAACTACCAGAAGCTCTAGGGCAATACCTCCCAATGTGCCCCGAAACACCACAAGAATAACAAGGCCTCTGATGTTGTGGCTACTGACTATGAAACTGACCCTATCGGCCCGAATAACCACCCTAAAAACTCTGAAGTGGCGGTGCACTGATAGGTGCTGATGGTGCACTAATATGAGCTGGCGGTGCACTGTGAGATACCTGAAGTGCCGACTGATAGGGTCTGGGAGGATGACCTTTGCCGAAAGAATCCCTGCCTCAAGATGAGGCTCCACTGAATCGACCAAAGTGACGGGGCCTCTTGTCAGCCCCCTGACCACCCCCCTGTGACAAAATCATCTCAATCCTCCTGGCCACATTGGCCGCATCCTGGAACGAAATATCAGTACCTGACTCCTTGGCCATCTGGTCTGATGGGCTGAGCTAAACCCTCAATAAATCTCCGCACTCTCTCACGATCAATGGGAAGTATCATAAGTGCATGCCTGGATAGAGTGATGAACCTAGTCTCGTATTGAGTGACAGACATAGATCCCTGCTGGAGGCGCTCAAACTGCCTCCAAAGATCCTCCCTCTGAGTAAATGGAAGGAACTTCCCCAAGAATAACTCGGAGAACTGAGCCCAAGTCAAAGGTGCCGACCCAGCTGGCCTGGTCAAGCAATAGTCCCTCCACCAAGTCTTGGCAGAACCCGAAAGACGAAAAGTAGCAAAATCAACTCCATTGGACTCTACTATGCCCATGTTCCGAAGAACCTCATGATAGCTGTCCAAGCAATCATGGGGATCCTCTGATGGTGCACCAATGAAAATAGTAGGAAATAGCTTGGTGAACCTATCCAATCGCCATAGAGCGTCTGCTGACATAGCTGCCCCCTCAACTGTCTGTGCCACAATACCCGGCTAAGCTACTCCGGCTAAGCTACTCCGGCTGTCTGAGGTGCCAGAGTCTGAAACTGAGGATCTAGCTGCTCTGGTGTGCGAGTAGCAGGAGTCTGGGTCCTTCCCCCAGCTTGAGAGACGGCCGGTGCAGTAGGAAGAAGACCGGTCTGAGCCACATTCTCCATGAGACCCACTAAGTGGACTAGAGCGTCCTGAAGCACCGGGGTAGCAATGAACCCCTCTGGGACCTGAGCTGGTCTAACTGGGACTGTCTGAGTAGGAACCATACCGGCAAAGTCTACCTGTGGGTCCTCTACTGGGGCTGCTGCTCTGGGATGAGCCATGCCCCTGCCTCGGCCTCGGCCCCTCGTAGGAGCTGCAACAGGAGGATCGGGTTGCTGATCGGTAGATGAGGAAGCACGCTTTCTCGCCATCTGCGAGAGGGTAGAATAGAAACTCAATTAGTATTTAGAATTCATATCGCACGACAGAGAAGAAGAATGTAGAGCTATTCCTAACTTTGCAGCCTCTAGGGGATAAGTACAGACGTCTCCGTACCGATCCCTCAAACTCTACCAAGTTTGTTTGTGAGTTGTGAGACCTAGGAACCCTAGTGCTCTGATACCAACTTATCACGACCCGAAAGTCCCACCTTCAGGTCGTGATGGCGTCTAACGTTGTACCCGCTAGACAAGACAACGTTTGAGTTAATTTACTAACTTTCTTTACTTAAGCCATTAAAAGTGAAACAATGAACGTAACGGTTAATAATAGAGCGGAAGCTGCGAGTCTATATATTAATAAGATAGTTGTCACAAACTTTACGTACATAATCTCCCAGAATTGGTGTGACAACATCTCACAGATTGTCTAAGATTTCTACAACAAAAGTCTGAAATGAAGAGTACAAATGTCTATGACACTAGGATAAGACAGAAACCACAAGATAGAAGATGACGCCGAGATCCAAGAACGCCTACGGAACTACCTCGGTGTCGCCTGTATGGGCTGAAGGATACTCCCTCTAACGATATCCACTGGGTCCAACTGCGTGATATGCACAACATAAAGAAGTGCAGGTGTAGCATCAGTACGACCGACCCCATGTACTGAGAAAGTGCCGAGCCTAACCTCGGAGAAGTAGTGACGAGGCTAGACACGACAACAACAATTGACATGTACAGTTCTATAATATCTACCAAAGAAATTGGCAAGAAATAAGCAGTTAAGCATGGTAATACGGGGACAAGTAATGGGGTAACAAGTGAGAAGAGACTATGAATAATTGAACAACAATAATGCAAAAGAATCAAGTCAACAGGACATAATAACTCAAACAAGAATGTACACGGCATCACACTTCGTGCTTTTACTCTCATCCTCACAATGCAATGCGTAAATGAAATCAATATAAATAATGGCACGGCATCTCCCTTCGTGCTTTTACTCTCTTCCTCACAATGCAATGTATAAATGAAAGCAATATAAATAATGGCACGGCATCTCCCTTCGTGCTTTTACTCTCTTCCTCACAATGCAATGTATAAATGAAAGCAATATAAATAATGGCACGGCATCACCCTTCGTTCTTTTACTCTCTTCCTCTCTATGCAATGTATAGATAAAAGCAATGTAAAACATGGAACGGCATCACCCTTTGTGCTTTTACTCTCTTCTCACCATGCAATGTATAAATGGAAGCAATATAAATAATGGCACGGCATAACCCTTCGTGCTTTTACTCTCTTCCTCACTATGCAATGTGTAGATAAAAGCAATGTAAAACATGGCACGACATCACCCTTCGTGCTTTTACTCTCTTCCTCACCATGCAATGTATGAAATGAATGAGATGAATACACGACATCACCATGCGTGCTTTACACTCTTCCTCACCCAAATCAACAACAAATGACAACTTGGCAAGGAATTTAACAACATGGAATACAATTCAAAACCACCCAGCAAGGGGAAAACCTTAACCAATATGATAACAATGCCCGACAAGGGACCCGGCTATAACCAATCTCTTACAAGTATATAACGTAATGAATTGAGTCCTCGACTGAAATATCATATCACAAGTACTTAACGGATAATCTCAGCAATTCAACAACTTTCCAAAGGAAACTACTTCAAAACACAATAAACATCGGAATAATAACAGGTAATTCACCAAATTAGACTCACGGGCATGCTTGACAAATAATGCATAGGTACTCGTCACCTCACCTATACATTGAACATGATAATACAAGTAGCACATATGACTCAACACCTAATCCCTCACTAAAGTTAGGCCAAACACTTACCTCGGCTCCAAAAATGCAAATCAAGCCTCTAGCACTGCTTTCCCTCTCGAATCCAACTCCGAAACGATATTATCTAAGCATAATCGACTCAATAATATTAATAATGACTCAATAGTTCAATCCCAAAGTCTAATTATACATTTCCCATCATTCTTCCAAAAATACAAAAATTCGACCCCGGGCTTGCTTGGTCCAAACTCGAGGTTCGGACCAAAACCTGATCACCCATTCCCCCACGAGCCCGAATATATAATTTATTTTGAAATCCGACCCCAAAATGAGGTTGAATTCCCCAAAATTCTAAAACCCTAACTCTACCCAAAACCCCTAATTTTTACATTTGATTTCCTTTTTTTAGACCTAGATTCTAGTGATTGTTGATGAAAAATGGAAGGAAACAATGCTAGGATCACTTACCTAAGAGGTTATGGAGGAAGATTAGCTTGAAAGTCATCTATGGGGTTTGGAGAAGAAGAAAATGGTGCAAAATAAGAAAATCCCGTAATGATATTCTGTTTTTGGAACTTTATAGAACTGGGCGAAAATGTGCTCTGCGATCGCAGAAAAGGACCTGCTGCTAATACTATGCGATCGCAGAAAGGCCTATGCGATCGTAGAGCTCTATGGGCCTCACCCTATGCGATCGCAGACCGCTGCATGCGACCGCACTGAATAACTCACTCCCAACCCCCCAGCCTACCTAACACACTATGCGATCGAGAAGTGTGCTATGCAATCGCATAGTGTAACAGAATACTCCCTCAGAACAAAGCTATGCGATCGTAGGGGAACCTATGCGATCGCATAGAGCAAAATGACAGACACCAGCAACAGCCCACTTACACCAGATTTTCTAACATTTTAGCACTTCGACGCCTACCCGAAACTCACCCGAGCCCTCGTGACTCAGAACCAAATATACACACGACTCCAAAATCATCCTACAGACTTATTCAAGTAATTAAACCACCAAAATAACATCAAAAGCAATGAATTAAACTCCAAAATCCATAGAAGTTTCTCAAACTTCATAAACTATCAAATGTTCCATTTTTTATCCGAAACACGTCAAACCAAGTCTGTTTCTTACCAAATTTTACAGATAACTCGTATAATATATGTTGAACCTGTTCCGGGCTCTGGAACCATAATACGGGCCCGGTAACACGGGTTTCACATTAAAATTCATTTTCAAAAGTCTTATTATTTTCAAAAAATAATTTTCTTTAAAAATTCATTTCTCGGACTTGGGACCTCGGAATTCGATTCCGGGCATACGCCCAAGTCCCATATTTTCCTACGGACCCTCCGGAATCGTCAATCACAGGTCCGGGTTCGTTTACCAAAATTGTTGACCAAAGTCAACTTTAATTAATTAATTATTATAAATTCAACTCTTTATCAAGTTTTCACATAACGGCTTCCCGGCTACGCGCCCGGGCTGCGCATGCACATCGAGGTGAGATTAACGGAGGCTTTTGGGACCTCGAAACATAGTATAAGTCAAATTTACTCAGGATGACCTTTTGGGTCATCACACTTGGACCTCGGAATGCCGGAAAGATTTAGAAGAACTCAAGCGATACCTGTCGAGCCCTCCCTTATTGCACAAACTAAAGGCGGACGAACAACTATACCTCTACTTGGTGGTTTCCGAGGTGGAGATACGTGGTGTCCTAGTCTGGGAAGAAGAAGTTACACAATTTCCTATTTATTATGTTAGTAGAATCCTAGGAAATGTCGAAACAAGGTATTTGCACTTAGAAAAATTAGCGCTCGCCTTATTAAGCGCTTCAGGAAATTAAAATCGTACTTTCAATGCCACCCCATATGTATAGTGACCTCGTACCCGCTGAGGAATGTCATGCATAAGCCTGTGCTCTCGGGCCGGTTGGCCAAATGGGTCATAGAAATTAGCGGGTATACTATCAAGTACAAATCTCGGACCGCCATTAAATCTCAGATATTAGCGGACTTTGTGGATAACTTTACACCGGCCTTGGTCCTCGAGGTCAAGAATTAATTAATGCTCACTTAGGGGATTAGCTCGGTAATCTGGACCCTAGTCACGTACGGTGCTTCCAACGCGAAGGGGTTTAGGATCGGCATCGTATTAAAACCACCTACGGGTATCGTAATTAGGCAGTCTATTAGAACTGTAAAATTGACTAACTGTCACGCCCCCAAACTAGGGGAGGCACGACTGGCACTCGATACTGTATTTGATCGAG
>MDKH01201366.1:0-14049 GCA_005239495.1 Nicotiana undulata
ATTTGATAAAAATGGAACTTTGAATTGAATAATTGAATAAAGTTGACTTTGATCAACATTTTTAGTAAATGGACCCGGACCCATGATTTGACGGTCCCGGAGGGTCCATAGGAAAATATGTGACTTGGGCGTATGCCCGGAAGCAAATTCCGAGGTCCCAAGCCCGAGAAATAAATTTTTAAAGAAAATTGTTTTCAGAAAATAATAAAGGATTTTGAAAATGAATTATTATGTGAAAACCGTGTTACCGGGCCCGTATTATGGTTTCAAATCTCGGAACAGGTTTATTATATGTTATGTGACTTATCTGTGAAATTTGGTGTAAAACGGACTTGAAATGACGTGATTCGGATTAAAATAGGATAAGTTAAGCTTTATGAAGTTTTAAGAAATTTCTATGAGTTTTGACGTTTAATTTGTGGATTTTGATGATTTAAAAGCTTGAATAAGTCTGTAGGATGTATTGGGAGACGTGTGTATTTTTGGTTTTGAGACCCGAGGGCTCGGGTGAGTTTCGGGTAGCTAACGGGATGTGAAATGCATGAAAAATCTGGTGTTTTGATAAATTGCTGGTGTCTGGTGTAATACACTTCGCGAACGCGAAGGCTAATTATGGTGGCCTGGGATTTTACTCTAAGCGAACGCGTAGAGGAAGACGCGAATGCGGAGCACAAGACAGTGCTTCTACGCGAACGCGTCCCCAGAGGTGCGAACGCGTAGTGTTAGGGTGGGGTCTGGGGGGCTGGGTAGTTTGTTCTTCGCGAACGCGGGAAGAGGCTCGCGAACACTGAAGGTTAGGGAGTCAGACCTTCGCGAACGCGGCCCTAGCTCTGCGAACGCGTAAGTCCCAACAGCTAACCCTTCGCGAACGCGGCCAGGGGCCCGCGAACGCGAAGGGTAATTTTGCGCAGTTATTAAAAATACCCCAAAACAGAATACCATACGGGAATATCACATTTTCAGCCTTCTTCTTCTCCTCCCACCCCCATTGACGATTCTCAAGCTAATTTCACTCCATAAACACTTGGGTAAGTGATTCCAACTCTATTTCCTTACATTTATCTTCAACAACCACTAGAATCTAGGCCTAAAAACATGGAAATTAAGTAGAAATTAGGGGTTTTGGGTATAGATAGGTTTTTGCGAAATTTGGGTGATTCAACCTCAATTTGGGGTCGGATCTTAAAACAAATTATATATTCTAACTCGTGAGGTTATGGGTGATGGGGTTTTGGTCCGAGCCTCGCATTTGGACCAAGCAGGCCCGGGGTCGAATTTTGAAAATTTTGAAAGAATGGTAGGAATGGTGTATTTAGCCTATGGGATGGTGTTATTGAGTTATTATTGATATACTTAAGTTAATTATGCCTAGATATTGTTGTTCCGGAGTTGAATTCAAAAGGAAAGGCGGTCTTAGAGGGTTTATTGCTATACTTTAGACCGAGGTAAGTGTCTTGCCTAATTTTGGTGAGGGAATAGGTATTATTTGCTATGTGCTAAGTGATTATCATTTTAATTGCATAGGTGAGGTTACGAGTACCTATGCAATGTGTGTCAAGCATGTCCGTGAGTCTATTTTGATAGAAATTGCAGTATTTCCTCCATGTTTAGAATATCAAGAGATTGTCTTTACTTGGTAATTTATTCTTGATTGAAAGTATTGGCTGTTGAGTTTGAGAAGTGTTGATACGAATGGTAATCTAAGTGCAGAGTATGCGATTGAGGTGATTGGTTGTAGCTGAGACCCTAGTCGGGCATTTATTGAGTTATTAAATTGATGTTTTCCCCTTGCCGGGTGTTTTGAACTGCTTATTTCCACTATGTTGTACCCCTTGCAATTACATCTGTTATTGCTTGGTGAGGAAGAGTGTAAAGCACGAAGGGTGATGTCGTGCCATGATTCATATTGATTATAAGCACGAAGGTAAATGCCGTGCCATGACTTTTATTGATTTTCTAATCCTTGGGAATTGATCGAACATTGTAACGATTTTTTAATCCTTTATGCAGTCCTTATGATCATTATTTTGGGACATGAATTTTACAATATTAGGTTTGTATATTAAATACTAATTTTACATTGAGACATTAGGATATATATATATATATATATATATATATATATATATATATATATATATATATATATATATATATATATATATATATATATATATATATATATATATATATATATATATATAGGTCCCTTTAAGAATACGGTATTTGAGGTGTAGAGTATTAAGATTTAGCCTTAACCTAACGGGAGATAGATATTAGATCCCATAACATAATTGACATCGTCATTAATATTGTTGCATAGATTGATGCCATTGGAGGCCGTTTAGTTTGTGTTCTAAGAATCACGGGGATTATTATTCTGCCATTTCTGAGTGATTTCAAGACGTGGGCCCGGGGGCCGGATATTGGCCAATTTCGGACTTTTGGCCTATTTATGTAGTTTTTATTGCGGAATTCGATTCCTTAGCCTATGTTGATGGTATTAATATGGTTATGGTTATATTCGAAGCTTTTGGAGACCAAGTCCAGAGACGAGGACATCTTGAAGTAGGATTTTACGCGGTTGAGGTAAGTAACAGTTATAACTCTGGCTTTGAGGGTATAAACCCGGAGAATTTGATATCATGTGATTGTTTTGAGGTGATACCCATGCTAGGTGACGGGCGTGTGGGTTTGCACCTCAAGGGATTGAGACTTGGTTCGTCCCGTGAGGCTTGAGGCCTAATAGCCAGTATTTGTGTTTACGTAATTACTTGTTGTTGAACTTGTTTGCCTTTATGTTAGAGATCATGTTTAGGCTTTATTCATGCTCATGTTATTTGTACTCAGTCATAGAAATTATTGTACATGTGTACCTCAGTCTCTATTATTTGCTAATACGTTGTGATATTTCATGTGAGATGTGTCCCTTTATTTGTTGATGATGGTGAGGCTAGTGAGGTACATGATTGAGTAAGACCGATGGCCTGGTTGTGAGGATATTAATACCATAGCGCGTGAGTTGCCCGCGTAGCACGTGAGTGTTGATACCCAATTTTTCCTCAAATTATTTTCAAACTGGTATATAAGCTTTCAAAATCACTCTTTGCAATAATGAGTATTTTTCCTTATTTTTTCATATTTTATCTAAACTATTTCCCTATTTATTTAATATTGTATATTTTTATAATTTATAAATTGTGCTCTAAAATAATTTCAAAATACTTGCCAGTTCAGTACGTCATTTATAATCACTATTTATTAAAATCCAATTATTTCGTAAATTGGCCAATTGTGTCTTATTTAATTTCAATTACGATAATTTTGCAACTATAGCCCAATTGAACATTGTGTATTATTTTAATTCGAAACTTATGCATTTTACACTTCATATTATTTAATTACTGTAATTTCATCTATTTAAATTCAATTTCATTTTTTGTACAATTATTTGTTGTGTATTCAATTACTTATTTTATTTTTGGGCTATTTAATAACTAGCCACATTTCATTTAATTTCTAGCCTGATTTTTTAATCCTAACCTACCCAATTAATTTTTCCAATTACAACCCCAACCCAAGCCCAATTAAATCCCCCAACCCAGATCACAAACAACCAAGCCTAACCCCAAACTTGATCTGAACCGTTGATCAAATGAGATCAACGGTCCAGATCAATGTTACCTTAATTAACTCACCTAACCCCCTCCCTTGGTCTCACTTCCCTTCGAGACTCTTCATCTCTCATCCTCTCTCTATCTCTCTCGGTTACTCTCCAACTCTCTCTAGAAGCTTCCTTGGCTTCTCCCCTCCGATGGCCTTCATCTCCGGCTACTTCCAGGATCACCTCCTTCGACCACCAGCCACTACGAAGTCTCATCTCTCCGATCTTCTCAGCCCCTATGACCTCCATGGGTTCCAGCCATGCCGGACCACCACTGGAAGCCCTGCCTGGGTTGTTTCCAGCCTTTCTCCAATGGGTTTTGACTCGATGGTGTTCTAATCACCATGGTTCCCGAGTTTCACAGCCAGGTTATCCCTATTTTCTCTGGTTTCTTATGACAGCCTAACTTCGACCTAAACCTTTTAAAAGCCTCTGTATTTTAACGATTGTGACCCACTCCTTCATGTTTTAAACCTTTCTTTACTCAATCTTTACAAACGTTCCAGTTTTAAGTATCTTGGCATCTTATTTAAAACTAGGGTTTCTCGACCCTGTTCTCAGAACAGTTTTGCTATGATTTTAAAACATCTCTACTATGTTTTGAGCTATTATCTCTTGATTTTATGTTATTCGAACCATTATTGATGAAACCGTTATTGTGTTCTGGGTTGTTCTCTACTACTCGACTATGCATTTGTGTGTTCCTGCTTTGATTCATTGTTTCAGCCTTCAGTTCCTGCTATCCTATGAGTACATCTTCCAGTTTAATCACATGACTATTATTCAAATGCTTGATGATTTCTACCGATTGCTTACTTGTTTTATATTGATCTTTTGCGAAAACCCTATGCTTGCAATATTTTCCTTAAATACACGGTCCCATATATTCTCCCTGTAATTATGTACCAGTTTTGAATTATTTCTATATTTACATGATGCCTTCCTTAAATTACATGGGATTCCCTATGATTACAATGGAATCCGAGATCCTCTTGAGTGATTTTCAAATTAATGCCCTATAAATACACGGTTGATTTGATTTCCCTTAATTACACTATGTATTTTGCCGTGTTTGTGCACTATGTGGTCTCTTTGCCCTAATTAGCCTTATTGAATTGATTTCCTTTCCTTATTTACCTTGACTGTACCGTTTGAACTAGGATCCTTAATTAAAGGAGCCCAGTTGGCTTAATTGACACTAATTGATTGTATTTCCATTCTTTGCCTATATACTACTTGTCTTCAATAGCTATATATACCCCTGTCTTCTCTCTTTATAAAGACTCAGAACACACTCACAAGGGAGACACTCCAGACTCTCTTGATTACACAAGCACACACAGATATCTACATTGTTCTTTTGTGCTCTTTCTTGCTGAAGCTCTTTGGCTCAATTTGCTGCTCTATATTCTTGCCTATTATTAGCCAGCTATAAGCCAAGGCTAATAGTACTATCACTTTGCCCTCTTCTGCTTTTGCCCTCTTCTGCTTTTGCCCTCTTACTGGTATGTCCTAATTAATCTTCAAGTCTCCAATCAATGTGTTTATTATTATTGTTTCAGTTCATTATCTTTCTGATTTTCTTCTATTTATGCTTCTACTGCTCAACATGCAATTGAATCTTTGTTTAGTACTTTACCATGTCTGGTCTCTTCTGACTTACCTGCTAAATTTGTAATACAATTGTTTCCTATTCCTAACTTCCACTTGCTATGCATGTATTCTATTGCTATATATTGTCATGCCTATACTTTACCACTCCCTCACTCCCTTGATCCCTTGCACTTTGTATGCTATTCTAGTTGTTGTTTATCTTACCTGTTATAATGGCTCCTGTTAATGTCTAGTATTATGTTCAAGCTTGACCATTTCTTAATCCCCTGAATCTTCTGATTTTGGGTAGTCATGCTTAAATGAGCTTTCATTAGTATCTGTATCTCCTTTAGCATTATGTGATCTACTTGTTCCCTTTCCCCTATTTGTGTTTTTTTTTCTTGAACTCCGCATACCTACTTATTTATGACCATTCTACTGTTTCCTTTTCAAACTAATTTTACATAAAGGATCTTTCTATTATTCTCTAATGTCATGTTATTTCGAAATTCCTTCTCACACTTAACTCTCTTTAACTACTCCTTCCTGCACTTCACAATACTCTTAGACCTCTAGGATCCACCCCCCTCAGTGTGAGAATTGCTTAGGGACCTTGAGTTCCCTTGAACTTTGACACACTGAGGCAGGTAATTCTGCATTGCACCTATCTCATCGTTGGTAATTTCTGGGTGCTAGTATTGGCCGGGGCCCTTACAAGGACTTTTCGGAGCTTTGCCGCACCCAGGCTGTGTAAGGCTATGAGGCTCAAAGGGGGTGAGGCTAGAAGGTCGGGCCTGTTTGAAGGCTCTCTATAGAATAACTTCTTATTTTTCTCTTTACAATTATTGTAATTCATTTGCTATGGCTTGTAATAATTTGCAAATGAACTATTGGGGTTGGATAGTGAATATGGGAGGGAATTATGCATGTTTAGTGTAGTATGGGTAGAAATCATGACTTAGGCTTTATTTTCTATGTGCGCAATAGTATCATACCTAGGACATGCACTTCATACATTAGAAATCCTGTTTTAAGTTTTTTACTTTCAGCATGTTATTACACTCTCTTCATGATTTCTGATCAATTAATAACAAGCAAAATAACTGTCACAAGGTAATTGCTGCATTTTCATCTTAGAGACCATGTTTTAGGAACCTCTATGCGCATTAGACATCCTGTTGTTTAAGGTTTATATTTCTCTGAGTTGCAATCGTGAAAATGCCTAATTAGCATGCTTAATTTAATGAAAATATGGTTAAACTACCAGCAACATTTTTTGCCAACGTATATTGTAACGACCCGACCGTTCATTTTGCGTTATCGGACCCCGTTTCCCTAAATGAGATTTATTTTGAATTTATAAGTATCACGCTATTTCAAACAAGGGATAAGTAAATTTGTGAATGTGAGAGGGTAAGCAAATCAAATAAAAATGAGTTTCGTCGAGGTTTGACATTTTGGAATAAAATACGCCTGAGCTAAAGTACTCGGTATTTATGGACTAGTACTATACAAGGTACCCCATGACCACGATAGTAGAATACATAAAGTGTATTAAGAGTGAGTAGTATTTTAAGTAAATTAAGACAATTTTTAAATTATGCGGGTAATTGGTTAATTATCGGGTAACGAGACATTACCTAATTAAATAATAAGTGGATAAAATTGTATAATGTCCACCCTCCAAAAACGTGGCAGCTGAGGAGCTTACAAAACCAATGACTGAGTGTCATATTGGCTTATGTGGCTATGTAGGATAACAAGACATTTTTGCCTAATATTTTCACTTTCCAACCATACTTGAATTCTAAGACCTTTAACAAAAGAAAAGTTTTCCATAACTTTTAACAAATGAAGAGACGTACATCTCCAAGGAATAGAGAGGGGTCTTGATAAAACAATCTAAAGCCTCTAAATTGAGTTCCAATAAGTTGAGAAGGAAGATATTGTCAAGCTATCAAGTAAGTCCATTTTGACGTTGGATGAAATTAAGGTTTCTGAAATTTATAAACTAAGATTTCAGCAAACGTCTTTCAACGAGAATTATTAGAAGCTTAACAACGTAAGAATTTTGCGGTTCTAAAGGAGTACGGTGTAATCTTTTTCAAAATATCATACGGATTTTTCCTACTCCAGTTATGAGTCCTCCGGTGTAGAGTTTAGAGTTTCGGGCACATCCTTGGTCCGAAGGGTAGATTCGACACGAGGTGAGTCTCCTTTCTAACCTTGTAAGAGGTAATTGTCCCCATAGGTGTTCTATATGTTGTATGTAATTGTTTTGGGGGCTATGTACGTGGCGACTAGTCTGCTATGTTGGGTAACTTTAGGATTCACAAACATGACTCGATGTGCCTTATTTGTACTTTTGGATGTGTTGTGAATTGCATATTATTCCTGAGAGATATGGAAATGCGGAATATTATGATTTAATCCTAGTTGATTTATCATTGGCATTGGCACAGTCCGATTAAGTTCATTGTTAAGTTGGTACACATATGTACTTACATATATATATGCACTTGTTATCGAGTCAGCACACAAGTCGCAGGTATGATGCGCGATCGTGGGTCAGCTTATCATTATCGAGTCAGCACACGAGTCGCAGGTATGATGCACGATCTTGGGTCAGCTTATCATTATCGAGTCAGCACACGAGTCGCAGGTACGATGCGCGATCGAGGGTCAGCTTATTTATATCGAGTCAGCACGCGAGTCGCAGGTATGATTTGCGATTTTGGTTTAGCTTATGACCTCAGTCCTTATGACAACCCTTATGACTACGGCTGGTTGTCTTGTCCTGGTATGTGTATGATCACTTGAGTTCTGAGTCACTTGTAACGAGATTGTCAGGTATTGGTTATGAGAGGATTTTGGTACTTTGCTGTTCATTTTTCTGATATTTACCTGGGTTACATTACTTGCTATGTACTTGCTGTTTACTGATTCACATGCCTATTGCTTTTGCCATATCTCGTTATATATTATATTGCTGGACCTTAGCAAGTATCTAGTCGACCTCTTGTCACTACTCCTTCGAGTTTAGACGGGATACTCACTGGGTACATATTTATTATGTACTCATGCTGCACTTCTTCTTCTGTACTTGACTGTACAGTTCCGGAGGCTGGTACATTGGACTATCAGGCCGGTGCTAGATACTGACTTGTGTTGATTAGACTTCACGGTGAGCTGCTTTTCCTGGCGATCTCTGGCAGCACCTTGAAGTTTCTTTTGTCATTTTCCCGTCTATTTCATTCAGACTGTGGACTTGTATATATATTATCCTTGTATAGTCAGATAGTTGCCCGTGACACTAGTTCCTGGCACACACGTAGTAGTTATCATGGACTGTATATATTTTTGGTTCAAGCCTCCTTATGGATGCTTTTGGTTTAAAAATGATAAATTATCTTTTCGATATTATGTTTCATAACTTATAACCTGGTATATGAGGAAATATGTAATTTAAGGAGGAAGAACCCTTAGTTAAATAAGTGTTGGCTTGCCTGACCCCGCTGTTGGGCGCCATCACGACCTGAGTTAGGATTTTGGGTCGTGACAATGTGGTATCAGAGCTTTAGGTTCACGTAAGTCTCACGAGTCACAGGCAAGTCTAGTAGAGTCTTGCGGATCGGTACGGAGACGTCTGTACTTATCTTCGAGAGGCTACGGGGTTGTACGAGTACTTCCCTTCTTGATTCCTCGTCATGCGATTTGATTCCCTTAAGGCTTATGCCTATGTTTCTTCCTACTCAATCTTACGCGTCGCGAAGCGCTTGTTATGAATCGGGAATTTGAGGAGTTGTAATGGTGCTACAGATATGATGCGTGATGTTTCCGTACAAAGTTGATTGGGTTGTTGCTATCGCCCTGCAAAAGGATATTATGTTGTTCCAGCTCACTAGCTGTGTGTCTGGGAGCCTTGAGACTATGCTTAGGATGTTAAGATGCTTACGGTCGGTTATCGCACGATGTTTTTATGATAGTAAAATGCTTGCCCATATGTCAGGGTGATGAATGGCTCGAAGGGACGTCTTCTCAGAGTGGGTTTCGAGATTTTAGTATTTGAGTTCCGGCAGAGGAAAGGCATTTGGACTATGAACGGTTTGGTTCAAGTTGGTAAGGCAGTAAGACTTGGTGTTAACGAGCAAGGTGGAGTATTCACCTTTGTTGTGGTATCGTTTTTTGATCGAATAGCATGCGTTAAGTTCTCCGGTGTTATAGCTCTTTGGTTGCATTGGGTTAGAGTGTTGAAGAAGCGGTTGCCAGAGATCGTGGTGTGTAGTGGTTCAGAATTAAATAGTTACTTCTAATAAAGGTAGCTCGATAAAGACGATCTTTAGGGAGTTTGAAGTCGTGGTGATCTACTGGTTCAAGAGCCATAGAGGATGATATTGAATTGAGGCCGCAATTGAGAAGCATGCGATGAAGGGAGACATATAAGAAGTGTCAGGTGGCGGCACAATCTCTAGATGTCAGGCGTCAGTGACGGAAGTCGGGTAGTTGCTTAAAGGAATGAGTTTAACTAAGTGGGAGAGTGGCAATGAAGCCTATGAGTTCAGTGGTAAGACGGTTACCTACTTTGAGGAGGAGTTGGAGTGGTTTGAGAATTTTAGTAGATAGGGATTAGGTCCCCGAGCTTAATCTGAACTATTGGTTATCGGCGGAAGGTTAGATGCAACAGGGAAGAGTGGTTAGGGATGAGGAAGGATGCTATATAGCGGTGAATTTGAAGATGTTGTAGCGCATTTAGTAGGTGTCCATGAGAAGTGAACGGACGGGTAAAGTTGGTGAATGAGAACAAGCTTAGGGTGAAGTATTGATGTTGCAGACGGTGTGCGCCGCAACATTGTTGGAAAGTTTCAGTTGGTGAATTCCACAGGTGGGTTATCCCCTATGAGTAGGTTAAGGATTGTGTGATTAGCAAAGTTTCTCAAGGGATTCTAGTGTATATTCGGTAGAAGGCCGAATATGTGAAGGATGCTAGAGAATTTGAGCATTAATGGGATGCAAGCAGGAGAATTTAGAAGAATTTGACAGATTGGTTGAGCAAGATTTTGTTAACATAGGAGAAAGGATCTCAGCAGTGTCTAGAATGGTGCAAGAAGTAACTTCGGGCTAAGTGGGGGAGTTCCACCATCTGCGGTTGGGTTGTAAGATTGTGTTCTCATGGGGTTGCGGATTTTCGTCATATACAGCTAAGGGGCAGGGAGAAAAATGGTGATTTTTCGTGGGATTTGATGAATGTGTGCAAAAGTTGGCCCTGTATGACCAGGGTTAGGCTCTGAAATATTCAGAATTTATGCCTAAGGCATAAGCAAGTCTTAAGGATAGTGACTCAGTCACGTGCTTCATTGAGAGCATGTTCATGTGCTAGAAGGACCTTGGAGTTGATGGTATTCGGGGGCCAGTCAGAGTGGGTGACTCTCAGCAGAGGTCCTAGTAAATTCAAAAATTTGAGTATGCGGTGTTTAAGGGTTTCGAGAAGCAGTATGATTGAGTGAATGCATTAAAGGACAGTTACCCTTATTTGTTTGAAGTGAGATGGTGGTATTAGTCAAGAGGAAGGATTCAATGTTTGGTTAACTCTGCAATTGGTTAGAATTTCTACACATCTCCTCTGTTGGGATGGTATCGTCAGCATTATAGCAGGATGTATGTGTATATCTTAATCTTATAAGTGTATTGGGAGCATCGGATTCATAGAACTTTGGCTATTAAGGTTCAGGAAGCGTCATTGTGGTTAGATGATGGATTATGCGGTGTATGGTGCTAATCCAGCAAAGGTACGCAGTGGTGTTCTGGTGCCTCCTGTAGTGGTTGATACGTTGTTCATATATTAGAAAACAGGCCTAGCAGAGAATTTCCGATGTTGGAACTGAGTTCGGAACTTGCTGCATGGATAAAGGAGGATATCTTCAGATTTTATCAAGCTTATGTGTTTAACTGGGTTGTGTCCGCACAGGCAGGTGCACGAGGTGTGAAGTAGTGATTCAAATAACTCAAAAGCAGTTCCTAATTACTTATTTTTGAAATTGTGCATTCACTCTTCTTTTTACTAAAACTCCTTTAAACTACTGGTTCTTGTTCTATTTTGAATTATTGGGTTTTAAAGTAAGTCGTGCATGTTCAAAGTACTCTGTTTATTTAAAATCTTGCTTTGCTTTTGATTACTAATTCCCTAAAAGTTATTCATCTCTTTTATTGAAAATTTCTAAAATGTCGCACACTTTTCAACTCTTGATACTGTCCTTAGCCTACTGGATTTTTAATCAATCACTCTTCTCTAAACTGCTCTATTTTTAACTGAACTTCCTATTTATTAGTGCGTTTTCCAAAAAGAAAAATCAAACTGTTGAAACCCACTATTCTCCATCTCAAACTCCCATTTTAACTTTGAGACCTTAATTGTGTTTAAGATGTGCCGCTTACATGTTTACTGATGGAGGGATCTATGAGCCTATTTCTTTACCTTTATATGTTCCCTCATATGTGCAGTCCTACTTGTTTTTGTATGTCGCTTAGTATTTTGACCTTTAAACCTAAGGGTTCTGCCTAGTTCCTGCCTTGTAATATTAGTAGTCCTAAACACCCTCAAGCATTTATAGGATGGGACGGGTAATGGCTGGCAATAAGCTTTCGTGACCAACACATGCGCTTTAAATAACCTTACGGGGTGGGAAGGGTAGAATACGGATATGAGGACTGGTGCGCTAATACCACATGTAGCCGCCTCCTCGAGGTGCGACATATCGGGTATTGCATTGAAGTGATCCGTATTGTTTTAAACCTAGGACAATTCTTTTCAAATGTTTATGATATTCCCAAACCTTTAAAGATTTTCATATTTGTTTAAAATCCCCTCTTATGTGAACCTTATTTGTTACTTGCTCATCGTCCAAATTCACAAAACTTATTGGCTGGCACCCACAATTGTGGATCTTGAGGGGTGCCTAATACCTGCCCCTTGGGATAATTTCAAGCCCTTACCCAATCTCTGGTAACGCGAACTAGCTCATGAGTTATCAACTCTAGGTGCCCTAATGCACCATAAAAATTGTTAGGTGGCGACTCTTCCTTAAACCTCTTCCTTTAAGGAGTTGTCCAGAATGTCATCAACCCGATCTCTCCGTACCTAACCCGTGCGATAGGAAAAAGGGGCGCGACAGCATGGCGACTCTGCTGGGGATGTTCCCTAGGCTTATACCATTACAATTCGCTTTGTAAATTTGGACCTTTAATTTGCATTTAAATGCTTATGCCTTTTCCTATTCCCCGTTATATGCCGTTCATTGTTTATTTTTACAGGTATTTATTTCACCTGAACGTAACTGACATATCTTCATGTTTTCTTTGTAACTGCTTTCCATTATAACTGTTGTATTTCCTTTCTTTACTATTTTCCTCAACGTGAACATACATACTTATCTATTTTAATGCTTATTACTACATATCATGTTCTGCATTCATATTCCACTCATGCCAAACAAATCCTATAGCAACGCTTATAATGAGTGGTTGCGCTATTCCAATATTACTACCCCTAAATTCGGAAAGGCGTATTTGCGGTAAAACTAGTCGATCAGCGGTGCAGTCGACAGTTCCGTGCCTTCCCCCTTGAGTTATCCGCTCAAGGGTACAAGTCTAAAACCCTAATAGAAATCTTACTCTATTGTATGTTGCATGCATCATGGTCAAACCTAGCCAGGCTAACGTGTTGTCCGCACAATAGCTTTTAAGATAGCCTTGTCCAAAGTCCATTGGGTTTCCCTGGAACCCAAAAGGACACCTTCACGTTCTGTGCATTTATTTGGAGAACTCAAATGCTCATTGCTAATTACTGATATTAAATAGTCGAGTCCGGTGGGGGTAAGGGAATAACCTGTTTATTTTGCAGAGATGAGGCACGAGGTCCCCAGATTCGGCATGATCACCAACATCCACCCAAAACTTCTGAATTGGTGGGAAGACTTGCATTCAAGCGACAAAACAGCAGTCAGAAAACACCTGGGCAACTTGCCCTCTCTTTTGGACATTCAGCCTAATAACATGATGATAGAGGCTGCCACCTTATTCTGGGATTGTGATCGATCGGTTTTTCGATTTGGGAACAATGAGATGACACCACTACTGGAGAAGATAGGGGGTTTAGCTGGTTTGCCTTGGGAGTCTCAAGGGTTATTGATGCCTGAAAACCGAACAGGCCGGGGTTTTCTCAAAATGATGGGACTCAAGAAGAATCCGGATTTAGTCTGCTTGGAAGACTCGTACATCCCTTTTGACTATTTGTACGAGAGGTATGGCCGTAGTCAGTCTTACCGCACATATCAGGAAGAGTTCGCCCTCACCTCTCTAGGACACATTCACCGCCGGGTATTCGTCTTCATATTCTGCTTTTTGGGATTGATGGTCTTCCCGACAAAGAAGGGGAGAATCCACACCAGATTGGCTATGGTTACCAAGACTCTGATGGAAGGGATCGACGGACAAGATTTCAGCATTGTACCCATGATTGTTGCTGACATATACCAAGCTTTGGAGAACTGTCAACGAGGAGCGAAACCCTTTGAGTGTTGCAACCTGCTACTTCAGCTTTGGCTCACCGAGCATTTGCAAAGGGGTGACTACCGTCAAGACATACATAGGAGAATTTGGGATGATCATATTGCTTTCCATCACCCAAAGCGTATGAACTACATCCCCGACATGTTTGCACGACCAGAAAATGTCAAGGGATGGGTTGAGTTATTGGGAGATCTGACCGAGGATCAAATCCAATGGATGTTCGAGTG
>ML291676.1:0-42766 GCA_005239495.1 Nicotiana undulata
TCCCAACCAAATCAAAAATCAGCCCAATGAAACTTTCAGCAAAGCCTAGCTTCCTTAGCATTTGGGTTAGGAACAACCATGACAATCTATCATATGCTTTGGCCATATCCAGCTTTATCACCACATTAGCTCCAAATCTAGTTCTCAATCTGATATCAGTTATGATTTCCTGTGTAAGTAGTACATTTTCAACTATGCTCCTTCCCTTCACAAATCCTGCTTGTTCTTCTGAAATTAGAGTTGGCAACAGTTCCANCAATGACACCAATTTGTGTGAGTCACATACTTTGGTAGTTGCTTCCCACAGAAAAAGGCTCTAACCATAGCTACCACATCTTCTCCAATTATATCCCAACAAGTATGATAGAAAGTTCCTGTAAAACCATCTGGCCCACCTGCTGAATCTGCATTTAGTCCCATCACAACCTGTTTTACTTCTTTTGTGGTAGGCATAGCCATTAGTTTCTCATTCTTCTCCAAATTAACCATAGAAGGCACATTGTCTAGGATACTAAAATCAGTAGGAATCACAGTATTTGTGAACTGATCTTTATAGAATTTTACAGCCTCCTCTGCAATCAGTTATGTCTCCTCTATCCAGTTATCCCCACTATCTATTATCCTAGTCAGCTTTAACCTCTTCCTTCTTCCATTAACTTGTGATGGAAGAATTTTGTGTTTTTATCACCATCTTTGAACCACTTCATACCAGATTTTTGTCTCCAAAATTGCTCCTCAATTGCTAGGTATTTGATCATCTCAGCTTGCACCTTTTGTAATCTGATTCTGTTCATTTGAGTTAGCCTCTCCTCAAACTGTCTTTCATGCATCAGTACCAATTCCTCAAGGCTGGCTATTTTCTGAGAGATATCCCCATAGGTTGCTTTACTCCAGATGGACAAGGCCCTTTTCACTTTCTTTAATTTAAAGTTAAAAAGAGTGAAAGGATTAGCCATGAAATCAGCATTCCAGTTCTCCCTAACCACATCCCTGAATGTTTCATGTTTGGTCCAAAAATTGAGGAATTTAAAAGGTTTGATAATTGGGGCTGCTTCTATGTCACACTTCAACAACATTGGGCAATGATCAGACCCAATCTTGGAGAGATGTGTGACTTCCAGCCCTGGGAATGTGGCTTGCAATTCTGCATTCCCAAAGCACCTATCTAACCTTTTAAAAATGCAATCTTCCTCTGACCTACCATTCCACCATGTATAGATATTCCCCTTGAATCCCAAATCAGTTAGGTTGCTTGTGTTCATGCATTGCCTGAAGTCATCTACCTCATTGATGTGCACTGGTAGACCTCCATATTTTTCTTCTTCATCCCAGATGACATTGAAGTCATCCCCCACTAGCCATGGTGTAGTCATGTCCCTGGACATTGCATATAGTGAATCCCATAGTTCAATCATCTCAATTGCATCACATTTAGCATATACTAGTGTCAACATTAGTTCAAAGTGAGTTTCTGTATGGTATAGCTTTAAGGTCATCTGTTGCACCAAGTCATACACAATTGTTGCTTCAAACACCTCATCAATAAAAGCCCAGATTTTATTAGATACATTTGCAACAGCTTGACTCAAGCCTATTCTTCTCCTGTACCTTTCTAACTTGTTTTTCTGCTGAATTGGTTCCATTATGCCAATAAATTCAAAGTGTTTCTGTCTATGCATTGTAATCAACCTCTCAAATTCTTGCATTGTGTTGACTGATCTAACATTCCAAATAATTGCATCCATTTATTGATTTTTGGATTTAGATATTGTCCCTCTTGTTTGTACCCCCCTTGGTGGAATTGTGGGGCCTTCTTTGTTGGATTTTTTTCTCCTTTTTGCTTCTGATTTAGCTTCTTCAATGTGTCTGGGTGAAAGATCTCCCTGCCTGGCCAAATTTAAGAAGTTCTGGGCTGAAGATTCTTCATCAAGGTCCTTAAGTGTTTGTTCTGCATTCTCCTCCCCCTCGTTTGACTTATCTGCACCTTGCACCATTTTAGCATTTGTATTGGCAATAGTTATAGTCTGTTTCAGGCCCTGTTGCTGTATCTCCTGGCCTGACTTTAATGTACCAATGTCAGCTTCCTCTCGCTGTTCTTTAGGTGTATTACTTGGCTTAGTTCCTTTAGTGACAGAACCTTCAATTTCCTCACCTCGACCTGGTCCTCTTGGTTCTATAACCTGTATGTCTGGTCCTTTATCAACCATATCCCCCTTTTCCTTTTCCTGTGTGTTGTCCAGATTAACAACAGTAGTAACTTTCCCCTTGGCAGCAATTAATTCTTCCTTGTTTTGGGTAGATTTTGGTAGGTCATTCACACTTTGGTCTTCTTCTTCTACTGTTTCTGCCTCATCTTCTTCTTCCATTGGCATGTCATCTGGTATCTCTTCCTCTCCTGAGTCGACCTCTCTTTGATTCAACCATAATCTTCCTCCTTGCCAATTTAATTTGTCCTTGTTTGTGGCTTGATCAAAATCTGGGTCTGCAACTTGATCATCATGTTCATTCTGCTCCAGTTGAATGTTGACTCTAGTGTCCTGTGTTGGTACCTCTTGGGCATAGGTGTTAGTAGCAACTAGGGTTCCCTGAAAAGCTCTTTGGACCCATTGTTGTGTGGATTCCCTTAGTTGCTGCTCAGATAACTGCTCTCTAACACCTGTGTCTCCTTGTTTTTCACCCTCATTTATTACACCTTGCTTAGTTATAGGAATTGTTGAGTTGAGACTCTTCCCAATTGTATGCTGATTACCCTTTTGACTTTTGTTTCCTTTATCTTTTGCAGGAGATCTGGGTTTGAAAGCTGGTGCTGCTGCATTAAGATTTGATTCACTAGGATTTTAAATTTGTACACTGCTGCCATCTACAAGTGCAAGCTGATTATTCCCATGTGCCTGTGTACTTGCATCCTCCAGTAGTGCAAACTTGTTTGTAACGTGTACCTGCTGAGGCATGACAGTAGTATGCTTACCAGCTGGTACTATTTCTTTACCTGTATTTTCATTACCCTCAACTTGTTTTCCCATATTCCTGTTTCTTAAATCTCAAACTTCTTTGCACTGTTGCTGTGTGTTTCCCACCACCTTTCCACTAGATAGAATTAGAATAGGACCGGTGTTGTAATTGGTAGCATTGTTAGAAATTACCTCCTTGCCTTTTGTGTTCGCATCTGCTACATGAGTATTAGCCATGAGTTCTGGATGTAATTTCCAGCATTCCATCATGTCATGTCCCTGTAATTTGCATTCACAATAGTACTTAGGGAGATAGTCATATTTTATATTTATCCACTCTGTTCGAATCTCATGTGTAGTATCATGTCGTATGTTCATTCTGATCTTCTTTGGGAGGTCAACCAGTAGATCAACTAACACCTTCACACGAGCACAGCTAGGTCTTGTTTTGTTAATAGTAGCTAGGTCTAGATGTAAAGGCTTACCCACTGCTGATGCTAAAGAAAAAGGACTTCTTTAACAAAAAAAGTAGGTAACAGGTTTGAAAAAGAGATCCAGGCCATGACTTTTGAAGTTTCTTCACCAGGTTTAAATTTGGAGTCATAGATCAGTGTCCTCATCTGGAATTCTTTTCCATTCTTGTCTTTCACATAATAAATAATTTTTGAGGTAAACTCTATAAAATCTTGCCACAAAGATAGCCTTATTAATAGATGTCGATCACGTAGGTAACCAATGTTGCATTCACCTTTTATTCCGCATTGAATTGGAATTATTATACGTAATTCACTTAGTTCAGGCCAACCGTATGAAAATTTACATACAACTGCATATTGCAATCCTTCCAAGACATTCATACGGTCAACTTCAGATTCCATGAACTCAATTAAAGGCTCACCTTGTAAAAACGAGGCTCTCCTGATAGGAATTGGATCCACAACATTAATTCGCTCGTTTACAGCAGTAATTTTCGATGCTGGCTTTACAGCCTTAGCGTAGTCCATAGCTGGTGGGCACGAAGGGGGCTGGGTAACACTGGGTGGGGTCATGGGGGGCAGCCCAGCCACTGGTGGTGGCTGGCCACCGGTGGCAGTGGCCATCTTGGCCGGAAAAATCAAGAACGTAACTTTCTCTCTCTAGACGCTGAATTCTAGAGAGAAGGGAGAGCGATAGGCATAATTTACTTAGTTTATTTTTGAGTTAAATATGTGATCTTACATTGTGGTGGTGTTGGATTTTGCACAACACCAAGAAAAATGATTTTGTTGCGGGCAAACTCCTAAGTCGCCAGAAAATTGCACGACGACAATGTCTTTCTCCTCGGAAGTCGCTGGAATGATGCACATCATAAATTTCTCAGTAACACTCTCATACCATGATAAAATGGACCTTGGGCCTAACTCAATCCGAAAATCTAGCTTATGAAGTGAGAACTTCTCAAGACCATATAAGGAGACCACTCATCCCTTTTAATTGTCAATGTGGGACTCAATACCCCTCTAAAGCCCAGGACGAGACATGTGGAGCGTGGTGAAGTATGGGGGCCCAATATCAAAAAATTGGGATGGGTTCTGCTCTGATACCACGTGAAAAAGTATGAGAGAAAATATTATTGATTATTTAGAGTGTTGTACCACATCCTATTTATATACAGTGATTACAAACTAATAGATATCTACTTTCCTATGTGGGACACTATACATGACTAACTACTTAACAATACTCAATAACTATGGATCCATATCGAAAAGTTTCAGATATCTTCTCTCCACCGAACTACTAGAGCTAGATATAAATTCATATGTGCCGGAAAGTTTCATATATATTCTCTCTGTTGAGGTAAGGGTTGGAGGCGCGATGGAGATGACAGACTCCCAATAGTGGAAGCGAAGAGGGAATAGAACATATTTCGCCATGACTGAGGATTGAGCTTTTAAAAATCTGAAGGAGGGTCGCCAGAGAAGAAGAAAATCTGAAGCAGTCACCGAAAATATGAACAAATTTGCCCATGGCGGTAAGTTGTCGGAGAAGACGTCGGCCTTGCCAAAGAGAGAAGGAAAAAGGGGGGAGAGAATTGAGGGAGAAGAGAGAAAGAGAGAAAGAGGTGAGGGGGTGGAGGGATTATTGCTTGACTAGGCCAGTTGGATCTTTCTCTTTGTCTTGGGCTCAGTTCTCCGAGTTGTTCTTGGAGAAGTTCCTACCAGTTACCCAGAGAGAGGATCTTCGGAGACAATTTGAGCGTCTCCAGCAGGGCTCTATGAAAGTCACCTAGTATGAGACTCGGTTTATCACTTTGGCCCGACATGCTATCATGATACTCCCCACAGATCGAGAGAGGGTGAGGAGGTTTATTGAGGGGCTGGCTCAGTTGATTAGACTACATATGGCCAGAGAGTCAGGTACTAATATTTCATTTAAAGAGGCGGCCAATGTGGCCAGGAGGATTGAGATGGTCTTATCACAGGGCAGTGGTCAGGGATCTAACAAAAGGCCTCGCTATTTTGGCCGATTTAGTGGTGCCTCATCTAGAGGCAAATATTCGTTTAGCAGAGGTCATCCTCCTAGACCCTTCCAGTCTGCACTCCGGGTATCCCACAGTGCGCCACCAGCTCCTATCAGTGCACCGCTGCTTTAAAGCTTCCAGTGGGGTTATTCTGGTCGACATGGGCAGTTTCAGCGCCAGCAGTCTCAGCAGCAAAGGTCTTGTTACTCTTGTGGTGATCCAGGGCACATTGCTAAGTATTATCCCCGAGCTTCTGGTGGTTCTCACTATCAGGGTTTCCGTGCTATGATTCCCGCACCAGGTGCACCCCCACCCCCTCAGTCAGCTAGGGATGGAGGTCGAGGTGCCAGAGGTGGATGCCAAATAGTTAGAGGTGGAGGACAGACTATGAGGGGTAGAGGTTAGCCCGCAGTAGGTCGTCCCAGGGATGTTCAGATGGTGGGGCCCAACCCAGATGATATGCTACTCCCGCCAGGCCTGAGGCTGAAGCCTCCGATGCAGTCATTACAGGTATGGTTTCAGTTTGCAGCAGAGATGCTTCGGTGTTGTTTGATCTAGGGTCCATATTTTCCTACGTGTCCTCATATTTTTCTCCTTATCTGATTATGCCCCGTGATTCCCTGAGTACTCCTGTATATGTGTCTACACTAGTAGGAGATTTTATTGTGGTAGATCGAGTCTACCGTTCATGCATAGTGTTTATTGGTGGTCTTGAGACCTATGCATATCTTTTACTTCTTGATATGGTAGATTTCGATGTCATTTTGGGGATGGATTGGTTATCTACCTATAATGCTATTCTGGATTGTCATGCTAAGACTGTGACCTTGGCCTTACCGGGAGCACCCCGATTGGAGTGGAGGGGGAGTCCTGGTCATTCTTCCGGTAGTGTTATCTCATATATGAAGGCTCGGTGTATGGTCGAGATGGGGTGCTTGGCCTATTTGGCTTATGTTCGTGATTATAGTGCCGAGGTTCCTCCTATGGAGTCCGTGTCCATTGTCCGTGAGTTTTCAAAGGTATTTCTTGCTGACCTGCCTGGTATGCCACTCGACAGGGATATTGACTTTTGCATTGATTTGGCTCCGGGCACTCAATCCATTTCTACCCCGCCATATCTTATGGCCCCGCCAGAGTTAAATGAGTTGAAGGATCAGTTGCAGGATTTGCTAGCCAAAGGATTTATTAGGCCTAGTGTTTCTCCTTGGGGTGCACCAGTGTTGTTTGTTAAGAAGAAAGATGGCACAATGAGAATGTGTATTGACTACCGGCAATTGAACAAGGTGACTATCAAGAATAAGTATCCCTTATCGAGGATTGATGATTTATTCGACCAGCTTCAGGGAGCCACAGTGTTTTCCAAGATTGACTTGAGATTTGGCTACCATCAGTTGAGGATTAGGGCGTCTGATGTCCCTAAGACAGCCTTTCGCACTCGGTATGGGAATTATGAGTTCTTGGTGATGTTTTTTGGGCTCACAAATGCCCCATATGCTTTTATGGATTTGATGAACCGAGTTTTCATACCCTATTTGGATTTGTTTGTTATAGTCTTCATTAATGATATATTGATATGCTCCCGCAGTCGGGAGGAGCATGAGCAGCATCTTCGATTCGTCCTCCAAACTCTGAAGGACAGTCAGTTGTATGCCAAATTTTGAAGTGTGAGTTGTGGTTAAGTTCGGTGGCATTTCTAGATCATGTGGTGTCGGCAGAGGGCATTCGGGTGGATCCCAAGAAGATTTCAGCAGTCAGAGATTGGCCTAGACCCACCTCAACTACAGAGATTTGGAGTTTCTTGGGCTTAGCAGGTTATTATCGTCGGTTTGTGGAGGGCTTTTCATCTATTGCAGCCCCGATGACCAAGTTGACTCAGAAGGGTGCCCAGTTCAGGTGGTCAGATGAGTGTGAGGCGAGCTTTCAAAAGTTCAAGACAACCTTGACGACGGCACCGGTGCTAGTTTTGCCCACAGGTACATGGCCATATACCGTGTATTGTGATGCTTCACGGGTTGGACTTGGTGCAGTGTTGATGCTGGATAGCAAGGTTATAGCTTATGCTTCGCGCCAGTTGAAGGTTCATGAGAAGAACTATCCAGTTCATTTCTTAGAGTTAGTAGCCATTGTCCATGCGTTGAAGATTTGGAGGCATTATCTGTATGGCGTGTCATGTGAGGTGTTCACTGATCATAAGAGTTTGCAGTATCTGTTCAAGCAGAAAGAGTTGAATATGAGGCAGAGAAGATGGTTGGAGCTATTGAAAGGCTATGATATTACCATTCTATATCATCCGGGGAAGGCCAATGTGGTGGCCGATGCTTTGAGCCGGAAATCAGTCAGCATGGGTAATCTTGCTTATATACCGGTCGGGGAGAGACCGCTTGATTTAGATGTTCAGGATTTAGCCAATCGGTTCATGAGAATGGATGTTTCAGAGACTGGCAGTGTTTTGGCTTATACTATGGCCCGTTCTTCATTGTTTGATCGTATTCGAGACCAACAATATGATGATTGTCATTTATGTGTCCTTAGAGATACGGTCCGACATAGAGGTGCCAAGCAGGTTACAGTTGATGATGATGGAGTCTTAAGGATGCAGGGCCGTATTTTTGTGCCTGATGTTGATGGGATTCGTGAGTTGATATTGCAGGAGGCCCATAGTTCCCGGTATTCCATTCATCCGGGCGCTGCAAAGATGTACTAGGATTTGCAGCAGCATTATTGGTGGTGGAGAATGAAGAAAGATATTGTGGCATATGTAGCTTTGTGCTTGAACTGTCAGCAGGTTAAGTACGAACACTAGAGACCCAGTGGTTTGTTGCAGCAGATTGAGCTTCCCGAGTGAAAGTGGGAGCGTGTTACCATGGATTTCGTAGTTGGGCTCCCACAGACTCAGAGGATGTTTGACGCGTTGTGGGTCATTGTGGATAGGTTGACCAAGTAAGCAAACTTCATTCCTGTATCAGTTTCGTATTCTTCGGAGAAGTTGGCAAAGATCTACATCAGGGAGATTGTTCGCCTGCATGGTGTGCCCTTGTCCATTATTTCTGACCGAGGTACTCAGTTTACCTCCCATTTCTAGAGAGTATTTCAGCGTGAGTTGGGCACGCGGGTTGAGTTGAGCACAATGTTTCATCCTCAGAAACACGGGCAGTCCGAGCGCACTATTCAGATCTTGGAGGATATGTTGCGAGCATGTGTCATTGACTTTGGGGGTTCATGGGACCAGATTTTTCCTTTAGCTGAGTTTGCCTACAACAACAGCTACCAGTCGAGCATTTAGATGGCTCCTTATGAGACATTGTATGGTAGGCGGTGTCGGTCGCCAGTCAGGTGGTTCGAGTCGGGAGAGGCTAGGTTGTTGGGTTCAGAGTTAGTCCAGGATGCCTTGGACAAGGTGAAGATCATTCAGGATAGACTTCGTACAACTCAGTCCAGGTAGAAGAGTTATGCAGACCGTAGAGTTCGTGATTTGGCATTCATGATTGGTGACCGGTTATTGCTTCGGGTGTCGCCTATGAAGGGCGTGATGAGGTTCGGGAAGAAGGGTAAGTTGAGCCCTGGGTACGTTGGTCCATTTGAGATTCTCGATAAGGTAGGAGAGGTGGCCTACATACTTGCTTTACCACCGAATTTATCAGTCGTGCATCCGATGTTTCATGTATCTATGCTTCAGAAGTATATAGTCGATCCATCTCATGTGCTAGACTTCAGTAGTGTCCAATTGGACAAGGATTTGACTTATGAGGAGGAGCCGGTGGCCATATTAGCCCAGCAGGTTCGTCAGTTAAGATCGCAGAGTTATCCTTCGGTTCGTGTTCAGTGGAGAGGTCAGCATGTTGAGGCAGCTACTTGGGAGTCCGAGTCCGATATACGGAGCTGATATCCCTATCTTTTCCTCCATTTAAGTACCTTTCTATGTCCGTTTAAGGACGAACGTTTGTTTTAGAGGTGGAGATTGTGATGACCCAAAAGGTCATCCCGTGTATTTTTAGCTAATTCCGTATTCCGAGGCCGTGAAAACCTCCTTATATCTCACCTCGATTTGCGTGCGCATCCCAGGCGTGTAGCTGGGAAGCCGTTATGTGAAAAACTGATCAAAATGATAATTTTGTATTAGAAATTTGAATAAAGTTGACTTTGGTCAACATTTTTGGTAAACGGACCCGGACCCGTTATTTGACGGTCCCGGAGGGTCCGTAGGAAAATATGGGACTTGGGTGTATGCCCGGAATCGAATTCCGAGATCCCAAGTCCGAGAAATAAAATTTTAAAAGATATTGTTTTATGAAAAATATAAGGTTTTTGAAAGTGAAATGCTATGTGAAACCCGTGGTATCGGGCCCGTATGATGGTTCCGGAGCCCGGTACATGTTCGATATGATTTATATGTGTTGTCTGTAAAGTTGGGTAAGAAACGGAATCCATTTGACGTGATTCGGACCTTAAATGCAAAATTTGATGTTTAAAGAGGTTTTGAGAAATTTCATTGATTTTGAGGTTTAATTCGATGTTTATGATGTTATTTTGGTGATTTAATTACACGAATAAATCCGTAAGATGTTTTTGAGGTTGTGTGCATATTTGGGTTGGAGCCCCGAGGGCTCGGGTGAGTCTTGGATAGGTGTCGGGGCATTTTGGAACTCAAAAATCTGGTGCTAAGTCTGTTTTCTGGTGTCTGGACGCTTACCCTATGAGAACGCATGGGGTACCATGCGAACGCAGTGCATACGCGGAGAAGGGGGTGGTTAGTGTTGTGCGAACGCATGGCCTAGGGTGCGAACGCGGAGTATAGGATTATTACTCTACGCGAACACACCCATGTTGCCACGATCGCGTAGAGTGTTGGTGAGATTGGGGGTTGAGCAGTATTAGTGATATGCGAACGCACCCATAAGGATGTGATCGCAGAGGATAATTCAGAGTCAACTATGTGAACGCACCAGTTTGGTCGTGAACGCACAGAGTAATACCTGCCCAGTCATTTTTTTTAAATCAAAAATAGAATAGTTACGGGATTAAGCCCATTTTTCACAAACTTTTCCTTCTCCACACCTCTTGGGCGATTTTTGAAGAACTTCTTGACCATAACCTCTTAGGTAAGTAGTCTTTGACTCGTTTTCTTCCATTTTTATCAACACCCATTAGATTCTAGGCCTAAAAACATGGGATTTAAGGTAGAAAATTAGGGATTTGGGTAGAGTTAGGAAGTCTATAATTAAGCATTGGAATTGGATTGTTTAGCATTTATTGATGTTATTTGACCTCTTTTTGGGGTCGGATTTCAAAACAAATTATATATTCGGGTTCGTGGGTTAATGGGTGATCGAGTTTTGGTCCGAACCTCGTGTTTGAACCAAGCGGGCCCGTGGTCGATTTTTGGATTTTTGGGAAGAATGTTAGGAAGTCTATAATTAAGCATTGGAATTGGATTGTTTAGCATTTATTGATGTTATTGAGTCAATTATGTCTAGATACGATTGATTTGGAGTCGGGTTCAAAAGGAAAAGCGGTGCTAGAGGCTTGATTTGATCGTGGAAGTCGAGGTAAGTGTTTGGCCTAACCTTAGCTTGAGGGGATAGGTGTTGAGTCTTATTTGCTACGTGTTTATTCCATGTTCAACGTATAGGTGAGGTGACGAGTACCTATACGTTTTTGTCAAGCATGCCCGTGAGTCGGTTCTTATGATATATGCGATTTTCATTGATATTCATTGTGTTATGAGTTAAATTCCACTTTGGTGGTAATTCATTTGATGAAAATTCTCGGTTGTGAATACCGATGATTAATTGTTCGTTTGAAGAATATTTTGTTGAGTTATACACTTGAGCGAGATTGGTTATAGTTGTGTCCCTTGGCGGGACAGTATTATTTCAGTTATTGTTCCCTTGCCGGGATATGGTGACTTATGATTTATGTTGTTGATTTTCCTTGCCAAACTGTTGTTCTTGATATTGTTTGGGTGAGGAAGAGTGTAAAGCACAAAGGGTGATGCCGTGTATTAATTTATTGCTCTGTGAGGATGAGAGTGTAAAAGCACGAAGGGTCATGTCGTGCCATGATACGATAATTGAAAGCACGAAGGATAATGCCGTGCCGTTTTATTCATTTATTGTCTTGGTGAGGATGAGAGTAAAAGCACGAAGGGTGATGTCGTGCACTTGTTTGTTCTATGTTGTTATTTCCTGTTGTTATTTTGATACTTAGACTGTTGCCTTGTTCTGTTATTCAATAGTTGTTTTTCCCCTTTGTCCCCATCATGTTTTTCCCCATTTTTGTACCTAACTGTTTACTTCCTGCCATTATTCTTGTTATATATTATTGAATTGCACAGGTGTTTAGTATTTGTCGTGTCCTAGCCTCGTCACTACTTCACCAAGGTTAGGCTCAGCACTTACTCAGTACATGGGGTCGGTTGTACTGATGCTATAATTGCACTTCTTATGTTGTGTAGATCTCGGTATCGGACCTAGTGGACACTGATCGAGGAGGCTTCCTTCAGTCCACCAGGCGACACTGAGGTAGTCCTGCAAGCGTCCGCAGGCCTTGGCGTCACCTCCTATCATAGTTCTTTTCCTGTCTTTGCGTATTTCTGAGACAATAGTACCTTGTTTATCTAGACCTTTATTTGTAGCAATCATCGACAGTCCATGAAATTGTGACACTTGATTTTGAGGATTGTTATTAAGGATTTTGTAATACTATTTACTTAAGTTGTTATATTTTATTTCTTCTGCATTTTGATTTCTAATTGTTCTTGTACATCATTGTTAAATGCTAAATAATAAAGGAACATGTTAGAATAACTCGTAACGTTGGATTGTTTAGCGGGTTCAACGTTAGACACCATCACGGTCCCGACGATGGGATTTTGGGTCGTGACACACTCGAACAAGAATTATCAAAATCTGACGTCTAAATCTCCCTAAATCCTAAGATTTCTACTTGGGAAAGTTCATCCAAAATTTCATGGCTTTTCATCCAAATTCATTGATTATATTGAGGAAATTGATAGAGATTAATCGTATACAAGTTAATTAAGGTTAGGAAACGTTATCTATGAATATCCTCTTCGAAACCCACTGAAAATCGCCAAAACCCGAGCTCTAAATCGTTTTTGGAGTTATGAATTTCAACCTCGGATTTTTGTATAAATAGTCCAGAGATTCCGCACCTGCGACTCTTGGGCCGCACCTGCGGAAAATCCATCGCAGGTGCGGAAAGTCACTTAACAGGGCTGGGGCCGCACCTGCGGTCACCTGGCCGCATGTGCGGTCCCGCACCTGCGGAACCCATACCGCACCTGCGACCACTGGCAGCCCCCACCCAAAATCTGCATCTGCGAGCCCAACTCCGCACCTGCGGTTCCCCGTCCGCAGGCGCGAAACACCAGAACCAGCAATGGTTCAACTGTTTCTCTAAGTTCCAAAATCACCCGTTGAGCATCTGAAACATCCCCGAGGCCCCCAGGACCTCAACCAAACTTACCAACCAGTTCTAATACTTCATTCAAACTTAGTCGAGCCTTCAAAACACATCTCATAACATCAAAATCATCCATTATGCATGGATTCAAGGCTAAGAACTTATGAAATTTCCAAAATTCACATCTAATGCCGAAACACATCAAACTCGTCCGAATGACCTCAAATTTTACACACCGGTCATAAATGACACTACGGGCCTGCTGTCACTTTCGAAATTCTATTCCGAGCCCGATATCAAAATTTTCCCTATCGGCCGGAATCGCCGAAATTCTAGCTTTCGTCAATTCAAGCCTAAATCTACAACATGCCTCCAAAACACATTCTGAACACGCTCCGAACTCCGAAATCACCCAACAGAGCTAACGGATACGACATAATTCCATTCCGGATCCGTCTTCACACAGTTCTAACTACGGCCCAATTCCTAAAGCTAAACTTCACATTTATGGACTATGTGTCCAAAATTCCTCTGAATCTCACCACTCAACGTTCCGACAAGTCCCAAAAGCATAAATAGACATGGGAGAAATAGTTATTAAGGGTTTGATGCGCTAACTCTCAAAACGACCAACGGGGTCGTTACACCTCCAATTGGAGTAAAATGAGTTAATAAGGAAATATTTTTCAAAACATTTATGACAACCAAACATGAGAAAATTGGAAAATATTTTACGAAAAATATTTTTCTTCGTACCAAACACACCCATAGTACGTTGCATTTTGTTGTCGGCGACTTACTACGACCTTTTGTTTTCCACTTTCTTCAACACCTATGCTGACCATATACTCAGGGGCGGACGTACCTTGAATCAAGCGTTGTCATCCAACACCGCTTGGCCGGAAATATTTACTAAATATCTAATTCTAACTGATAAGCAAAGATGAGACAAATAAATAAAGTGGAACTCCTTTAAAGCAAAAACTCCTAGCTCACATGTAGTGGTGGCAAATGGGCGGGTTGAGTTGAATTTGGGCGGGTTAAAAATGGGTTGAGCAAAAATGGGTTGGGTCTCAACCCGCCCATATTTTATGCGGGTAAAAAACGGATTGGGTGTCAAATGGGCGGGTTGAATATGGGTTAACCCATATTATATAAGTATTTTTTTTCTAATGCAATTTATACAGGTTGTATTTTTTCTAAAATTCTTCTCCTCTTTCCCCACCCTATTCCTTACTCTTACCAACCCACCCCGTACCCTCTCTCCAAAAAGATATTTTTTTCCTCACCACCCACCCCGAAAAAGAAAAAATTATTTTACTTTTTTTTTTTTTTTTAATTTTAAAATTTATGTTTTTTTTTCCTGCACCCTTCCCNAAAAAGATATTTTTTTCCTCACCACCCACCCCGAAAAAGAAAAAATTATTTTACTTTTTTTTTTTTTTGTAATTTTAAAATTTATGTTTTTTTTCTGCTACCCCGCCGCCGCCGCCACGCCACCCCACCCCTACCCCCATTCCCGCATTTTATTTTTTTTTACTTTTTTGTAATTTTCAAATTTCTGTTTTTTTTTGTAAATTTTTTTTCTAAGCTAAACAAATATGAAAAAGTTGGAAGATAACCCAATAGTCTAACCCATATTTTACCCATGAATACTCATATTTCTACGGGTTGAATATGGGTTAGAGCTCAAATTTTATCCAACTTAAATATCACTCACCCAACCCATTAAAATATGGGCGGATTGGGCGGTTAGCAAAATATTATACACGGTCTTTAATACAAAAATTATTCTGTCACATGGTCGCTCATTGCACTTTTGTAGATGAGATCAGGAGTTTGATTCCCGGTAGCCCGCGTGTCTCTTATTAGTTTTAGAAAAACTTCCCCCCATATATTGTATGCTAAACTAGGCAGATTTTTTTGGTCCGTTCCAAAAAGAATGACCTCTTTCTAAATTTAGAAATAATTTAACTTAAATTTATAATTCTACCCTTATGAAAAGCTTTTATAACAACACAAATACTCTGGGCTCCTTTTTGACTTGTTTAGGACCACAAATTCTAAAGTCTTCATTTTTCTTAAATTTCGTGCCCAGTCAAACAAGTTCATATAAATTAAAACAGAGGGAGTATTAATTTTAACGAGACTTGTAATTCCTTTTAAAAAATGAAATTTCTCTAGTAGAATTGTAGTAATGTACTTAATTGTGTATATTCATATATCACGGATTGTATTATTAGTTTTTTGCATGATGTCATTATAATAATTGGTTCATTTGATTACATCTTTAAATGTCGACACCACTTACACAAAATCCTGCGTACGCCCCTGCATATATTTGATCACGATAGTAGATTTGTTTGTCGTTATTTAAACGGGCTATAAGTTTGACCCGATTTGTTTCTTTAACAAAATGGGCTACAAGTTTGAACTTATTTTCGCCATTTCGAAACATTAAGTGGGCGTCTGGACATAAGAATTGTAAAATTGAAAATTGAAAAAAAAAATTTGAAGTGATTTGAGTGTAAATTTTGAAAAATAGGTTTTTGGTATTTTTTAAATTTTCGAAAAATTCTAAAATTCATCCTTCAAATAAAAATAAATTTTTTTATGGCCAAACACTGTTTCGAAAAAAGTTTGAAAAAATTCTGATGTCCAAATGGGCTCTAAAATTCATCTTCGTTCCATCACCGATCTTATCGTGAACAAAAATTATGTGTCACTGTAAGGTTTAAAAGAACGATATTGTAACAATATCATTAAACTTTGTGTAGTATAATTGCATATTGGTCCGGATGTCACCATTATTACTATAGGTTACTCATGCAAATCGAAGTTAGAAAATATGTCAAAGGTGCTTCGTCATTTCGTAAAAAATTTCCAATAGTAAAAGACGCAAATTGTTTAATAATTTGTTCGGCCAAGTTTTTTTTTTGGGTCAACAGTAGAAGACGCAAAAATGTTTAAGGCATCACCGAAATGAGTCACACCCGTAACATATACGATATTGTGGAACAAATAGGATATTGTGGACAGATTGCAATTATCTAATAAGGGGTTGTTTGGTACGCATACTAAATTATCTCAAAAGCATAATCCTGGACCAATTTATTCTACCTGAAAAGTGAATAATATAATCCCAGGTTTGATGGGATAAGATGAAATAAGATGGGATATCCTGTAGTAAGACAAGGATTAAACTTATATCATATTTGATTGGTAGTATAAATTTATACCGAATAATACCGGCAACCAAACATGATAAAAATATAATCTCACACCTTATCTTACCTTATCCCGCATAACAAACAACCCCTAATACATCCCGCAAGTATCTAGCTATACGCTAAAGAATACAATAATTATTACATTGGAAATCATTAGAAAAACTTCACGTGCTGTAAAACACATTATTTCTAGAAGGGGAAAAGGCCAAAATTGTACCCCTATCATTGAAAATTAGTCACGTTAATACCCCGTTATACTTTCCATTCAAAATAACGCTTGTCGTTACTAAAGTATATAAATTTGTCCCTAAACCTAACGGATCTCCTACGTGGCAATCGGGACCCCCAAAATAACGTGCCAACTAAGCATTTTTGACCCGTCTCTATTAGAAATTAGCCCACCCTTATAATAACTCGCCCCACCTAATTAGTCCCCCTCATAAGACCTTTCAGTCGATGAAAAATAGGGCTCATGCACAAATTGCACAAATTCTCTTTCTTCTTGTTTGCTCGACTCTATCCTCTCAAGGGATATTCAATGTCGATAAGCAGTACTTCCTCTCAGAGAAGTTGTCGATATAGTATTATTGCCAGCCATTTCACATCAATCACTCCCACTAACCCCGATAGAAAATTAATGTGCACGCCCTAAGGTAAGGTGCGATGTGAATTTGTCTAATCTTTCTACTATATCTAACTGTTTTGATTTGAAAAAATTGAACCTTTTAAATGTTTCGGCAGAATAATTCATGTGGTTATTTTGAATGGGAAGATGGAATATATGCGGATGGTTCCCAACTTGAAATAAGAGAATTGAAGTCGTCTTTGAACGTCGTTACGATTGAAAGAGACAAGTTGAGAGAAAAAGTAATTGACATGAAAGCCATGAACAAATCTTAATCTGCTAAAGTCAAAAAATTGGAAGAAAGAATTGTACAGCTAATGAGGGTGATAATTGGTTCTTGGGCAATGTTTATTGGATTCTTTGCTGCCTGGATAATGAAGTAGATATCATTATGGTTCTTCCTTGTTAAGTTGATTTTTTTAGTTAATTATCATTGTGTAGTGAATTGACATGTATTGCTTAGTTTAGTAGGGAAATAGTTTCTTAAGAATTGGAGTATCTCCAATTAAGATGATACTTCAATTGGAGATGTAATTGTTGTGTGCTTCTGTTTTTAGACTGAAATGGTGAATGAATGAAAACATATTACCTCAAAGTCTTCGACCAAATTTACAACCTTAATGAGAACATATGAAATGGTGAAATGAATATGAGGCTTCGAATTAGTAACAGTTAATCAGCAGGTGTTCAATCTATATTAACGGTTAGTAGGTGTTAATCAGCACCTGTTATAGCAACAATTACCTATTTACATACCCATATATGTTCAATCTAAATTAACTAGAATAATGTCATAGTACATTAGAAAAGGGAAAACCAACCATCATGACATTGACAGCAAAGGGAACATTAGAAAAGGGAGCGCCAGCTGTTAATAACATTTAGCACCAATTGTTACTAACATTGACATCAAATTAATAACACCAACTTTCATAACATTTACCACACCATATGTCATAACATTCATAACACCAACAATGATAATATTTACATAATGCACTTCATAGAAGTCCATACATCAACCAACAACAAAAAATGTACTGTCATAGTAGCAATTACATCAACCAGCAAAAATAACAATTGTACTATCATAGCGGTAATTACAAGCCTTTTAAACTTAAAATTCACAAAAAATTTCACTACTTAAATGACTTTCCACATTTGGTTCAAGTCACATTAGTTTTATGATTTGCCATTACCCTTTCTTGTCTTCAACTTGGCCATCTTTTCAAGTTGGTTTCATGTTATAGCTTTCTTACCATTCCAGGTGAGATGCTTAGCTGAGTATGGTAGGTTTGAGGGCATACTCACACCAGATGAGTCACCAAAAAAATTGATGGTCTTTGTTATAGCCGGTATGGTTCTTTGTTGTCTCGTAAGTAGTCTTATCCTTTCTTCAAAGAAACTCCTTGGCCTAATATGTGGGGCATAATCTAATTCAAAATCAGGAAACTCAAAATCTGGTGCGACACTGTTGTTGGGAGATTTCCTTTGCACTGATGGAGTTGGCATAAACTGAAAGTTTGTGTCTTGAACTGGATGACTTGGCTGACTTCCTTGACTGAACTGTGGTGGTGAAAGTGTATTTCCTCCTTATCTGGTATATTTGCAGCAAGTGGTGACATGGGTTGTTCATCATTACTGTCTTGATTTGTTAAATATCTTTGCCTCTTTTTCTGCTTGCCCTTTTTCTTACTTGTCATTAGTTATTTTACCTTGGAATGCTATTTAGCAAAAGAAACGGATTAATCATAGTAAGAGTAAATAGGTAAACAGAATAGACAGTATTGAAAAAAAAAATTACCTTTGCACAGCCCCTAGCATTGTGTCCAGGATGACCACTTGTGGAACACTTTATTATCCTCCCCTTCTTGGACTGCATCCATTCACTTGTCTGTTGACTGTTTTATTTTTTTTCTTTTGTTCTTTTGACTTTAGGCCTGCCATCCATCTTAACAAATTCTGGTGGTTCCATTGGATAATATGCTTCAACGTTCCAAAAGTTTTCTCCTCTTAACAGTCTCCTTGCCATCTTCATCCACCTGTGTCATATTCCTTAATTGGTCTTTAAAATCTTCTTCATATGTGCTCCATGCAGCCCACCATAGGTACTTCTTATATTCCTCATGTCCCCATCTTTTGCACCAATTTGCCTCATGTGTGTTACACAATATCTGTGGTGTGCTTCAGGAAGAACCAAGTGGACTGAATCAATAAAACCCTTAAAATGAAAAAACATAAAAGAATGCATCAGTAAAAATAAATGCAACAGTAAAGAGATGCATCAGTAAAGAGATGAATCAATTAAAGTGATAGGTTCATAACTTTTTCATATCTGATATAAATGTGATCCCTTCCCTATTTTGAAGTCCAATGAATATTGTAGAAGCCTTAAGAACCAACTCCATGTCACTTTGGTCTCTTTATCAATAACAACCTAAGCTAAGGGATATAAGTGCCTCATGGAGTCTTGAGTAACAACTACTAACAATTGACCCTTGCATTTTCCTTTCAAAAAGGTTCCATCCAAGCCAATAAATGGTCTCAACCCACTCTTAAATCCCATTTTTAATGCATGAAAACATATATACATTCTTAAGAATCTTTTGTTTCCTTCACTAAGTGCATCCTTTGAAATATTAATCACCACATATATTCGTGGATTACAAGACCTAAATTCATCAGCATAAGCCTCAAGCTTGTTGTAATCATCTGCAAAAATACCCTTCATTTTCTCCAAGACCATCCTCTTTTCCCTCTTACACTTGAATGACTAACATTGATGTTAAATGCAGCTTTTACACTTGCCATCACTCCTTAATTTTAATCTTAGGATTATCTTCAGCCCTCTCTTAAAGTAAGAAGCTATGGTTTTTGCATTTACCCTGTGGTTATCATATGCAGTATTACACTTATGTTCTTCCTTTAAAGTCTTGAATTTAACACCTGGACCTTTAGAGTCTTTAGAAATATGACAAACAAAGGGGCAGTCATCATCTAAACATTTATACCTAAGCTTTTGGGGGCAACTCTTAAGTTGTTTTAACCCATAATCATTAGCAAGGGAATACATGTTGATGAATTTTCTAGCTTCTGAAATGTCTTTGAATGTCATAGACTTGTGTAACTCCTTATAATCAGTCAACTTAACAGATGTCTTCCTTTATTTTTGTGTATGAAGTCTTTCTAATGAATCAGATTTACTATCAGAACAATCTGAAGAATTAGAAGAATGATAGCCATGTCCTTCATTGTCATTTGAACTACCGCCAGTAGCAGCATCAAGTTCTGATGTGTTTGACTCAATGTGCTAGACTATGAGCCCGTTTGAATTGATTATTTTAAGTGCTTTCAAGTCAAAATAACTTTTAAGCAATTTTGCAGGGTTTGGATAAAGTAAAAAAGTACTTTTAAGCACTTGTTTTTAAGCTAAAATGACAAAAATAAGTCAAAAGCCAAAAGCTAGAATTTCTAACTTATGACTTTTGACTTAAAACAAGCCCATACAAACGGGCTCTATATTATGAACATTAATACTTAACTCACACTCATCTACAACAAAGAATTCAATAACATTAAACTCACAGCGTGCTTCTTTTATCCCATCAATCAACGCCTGATGCACAGAAAGAAGAAAGAGGCTTGAGGTTCTAGTATAGATAGGGAGTGAAAGTTCATAACATTTATGACTCTGGTGGCAACACGTGAGATAGGGGCGAGCCAGGAGCTTACTTCGAGTATTTATGACTCTGGTGGCAACACGTGACAGGCGAATGACATGATTCTCGAGGAGTTACACGACGGCCATGTGATGATGCATCAAATAGATGCAAGGGTGGATGACTCAGTAGGTAACTAACCAAAGACAGTAGACTCCTAACACCTTTATCACTTTCTATTTTATAATATCTACCAGAAGGCCCATTCACAATTACTTGTTGAACTTCAATAAACCCCAACTTAAAAGTAAATTCATTTACAAAATAGTTATAAGACAGTTGGCCAGAGTTATAACCTTTAACGATGTGCACAAGATTCCTTGAGTATAACACTTGTGGATTATATACCCAATCACCACCATAATGAAAGATCAGATCCAATAAAACCATTGAATATAAGCTGCAGAATAAGGAAGGGAAAAGATTAACAAAAAGTAACATTATGACCTATATAATATGCTGACAAAGTAGACCATACAATAAAGACATAAGAATCACATAAAGTTAAGACAAATATACATAAAGAAACAAAAAAAAAATGGGTTGCCACACATGAAGACATAACTACATTAAACAAAGAGATAATGGGGGCGAAGTCTATAAAAAAAAAAAAAAAAAAAAAATTCTGACCCGCTTATCTCTTAACTCAACACATGTGTATAAGAAGTAGGAGACCAAACACCCAAAAATCAAATCAAAAGAAACAAATTCAACACAAAGGGGATCCCTTTTTTGTCAAAGACCATATATGTAGGACCATCAAAATTGAAACACTAAACCAAAACAAAAACGAAATGCCAGATAGGGATCATTCGAATATAAAATACAAATCCCAAACCACCAGTAATAAAGACCAAAATAAGAAAAATAAATTTAGGGTTAAATCGAATATGAACAGACCACATGCAAACAAAAACAACAAAAATCAGACACACCTCCTAACTAAAAAAATACATATCTAAGTGAATCATTCAAAACCCTAGTCAAAGAAACAAAAAATTGAAACAATGAGACGATATGCTTCCGTCCATACCAAAAACAAAGCAAAGAAATAACGATTTACTAATTTTAACACGAAAAATTGGTTCCTTCGTATGCATCCCCGATGAAGACGATTTTTACAGTGAAAAGAGTAGATGAGAGCTTTTTCTATCGGCAACTGAAAGGTTTTGACTATTGAATGGGTTGGGAATATTTTACCGAGGCTAATTAACGGGTTGTAAAGGTGGGGCGGGTTATTATCAGGGTGGGTGGGTTTCTAATAGATACGAGTCAAAAATGCCTAGTTGGCACATTATTTTGGGGGTGCCGGTTGCCCCGTAGGAGATCCGTTAGATTTAGGTACAAATTTATACACTTTAGTAACGACATGTATTATTTTGACGAAAAATAGAACGATTAACGTGACTAGTTTTCAATAGTAATTTTGGTCTTTTTCCCTTTCCAAAAATAAGAAGCTTTAGCCTATTATTACTATATATAATAAGGGAGAATTAAAGGACTTTTGTAGTCCTCACATACATTTCCAAAAAAAATATAAACTTTTCACTTGATTACTTTTATGTCCTCATCTTATTTTTAATGTCAAATTTACTTTTTGTTTTATGAATTACAGCTTGCTATATCACTTCATGTTTCAGTAACACATGTGAGTTTGCTGCAACAGTAGGCCCTATTGAATTTCTAATTTACACGTTAACCAAGGTTAAAGGCTATTATGATCAATGGGGACCCCACGTAAATTTGTCATTCCCGCACATTCCTATGTACATATTTATATTAGAATGATTATGTGAGCCCCACTTAAATAGCTACTATTAATGATTATTATCATCTCATATCCAACTCTCCCTTAAACAGCTACCCTTATTAAATATTACTCTAATTGTGTAATTTTAAAGTGTGTTACATATTCTTTTCTCTTTATTTAATAGTGTTTAGAAGCAAGTAAATACTTTTTGGCTTAATATTCTATTTATAATAAGGGGAAATATAAAGTTTTTTCCCGTCCTCACATTCAAGTTTTCAAAATCATTGTCCTTAAAGTTGCTATTTTTTACTCTATTAGTTTTGTGGGTGTTGAGTTAATAATACCACTTTTAAGTCTATTTTGTACTAATTTTGTAGTGCTATCTTTCTCCAATCACTTCTCACCCTACACTAACCTGCAAATTGAGTCATAGTTGCATCTTACCCAAAATGTTTGGTTTTATAATTCGAATTGTTGAAGTATTATAGCTTTGTGTACCTTTTACCTTTACAAATTAAAGAAAAACATGTAAGCATCCAAACTCCTATTTATCGGTCTTCATAATTTTATCGCTACATTAGCAAAAATGTATCCTTTAAAAGTGAAAATGATCAAATATTAACAAGACGAGTAAAACATATTAAGCCTAATATTTTTAAACTCTTTTGGTGTGTGGACATTTATAATTTTTTTTTGTTAAGAAGATTGTAGGAACTTAAGTAATGGTATTCCCAGTTTCTTTGTGTGTTGATACAAGTTCTAAGAAAATTTCTTAAATATGATACATGGTATATCAATTCAGGAATTTACAAGGAATACCAGACTGAAATCAGCTAGTGTATTTAAAATTTATCTTGATTTTAATTTGAGTATGCTCGATTATTTTTATCAGCAGAAATACAATATTTGGTAAAAACTTAAAAATATTATACAAATTATTCTTCTTAATGACATGTATTATTTTTTTATCTTGAATTTGAATCCGGGCTCAGCACACGCTTACCGCAACTAGTAACTGCAAAAGGAACGAATATTTGAGGGATAAGTGATATTAGGAATGGTGATTATTGATGAAGATAACAGATAGAGATAGAGATAGAGTGGTAATTAACGACTTATCAATCTTAGATGCCTAAAATAGTTTAATTAACACTAAATTTCAATTGAATTTGAATGAGAAAACATAGCTTAAAAATTTGTAAATGCTGTTTCCCTTACTTTCACTTATCGTTAGATTTTCAAAGTCCCAATTTCCAAATCTAAAAAAAAAAGTTAACCCGAAAAAAGATAACAGTAAATGCTGTTTCCCTTACTTTCACATTCAATACATAGGAAAATTGTTACAGATGCAGAACTGTAAAATATTACACCAAATACTAACCATTTTTTTCTTCTTTACATCACTACATTCTATTTGAACTCATAAACGTAACAGAAACCAAAAGATAAAAGCCAATCAAATTTCAAGAGCTAGTGAATTTGGTAACAGCTTTAGTACCCTCAGAAACAGCATGCTTAGCCAATTCACCGGGAAGAACCAATCGGACGGCGGTCTGAATTTCCCGTGAAGTAATCGTCGGCTTCTTATTGTACCTAGCCAGTCTAGAAGATTCCTGAGCAAGCTTCTCAAATATATCATTAATAAAACTGTTCATGATACCCATGGCTTTGCTTGAAATACCGATATCAGGGTGAACCTGTTTCAGCACCTTGAAAATGTAGATCTTGTAAGTCTCAATTGACTTTTTTGATCTCTTCTTCTTCTTATCTCCGGCAGCAGCAGCGCCCTCCTTCGGGAGCTTTTTGCCGGCCTTTGATGGTTTCTCGGCGGCGGGGGTTTTTTCGGCAGCTGGTTTTTTCTCTGCAGGTTTTTTCTCAGCCTTTGGTGCCATTTTTGAGGAATAAAATAGGAGATTAACAGAGTTTGAATAAAATTGGGGGGATTTTGAGTTCGAATAGTGTGAAGGAACTCTGGTAAAGAGTTTTGTTTATATAAGAAGCTGGGGAGAGCTGTTGATTGGTTACTTTGGGATGACGCGGATCGTAGTTTCAGCCGTCCGATGCTTTAGTCAATCAACGGTACAGAATGAAGGATGACTTGGATTGAATTAAGACCCGTTTGACCATAAATTTTGCCAAAATAAACTTGGATTTTATTTGACAAATACATATTTGGTCATATATTTTGCCTATATTTTGGCTAAATCCCAAAACCAGCTCAATCATACACTTTGAGCTGGTTTTGGGCCAAATCCTTCATAATACACATGTTTTTCCATAATAAATTTGGTAAATATATTTTGAAAATGTATATCCAAACACATTTTTATCTTCAAGCCAAACTTCACCCAAAACAGATTTTATCAAAACAAATTTTGAAATATATGACGAAACGCTAGCTTAATCTCCCCCATACTTTGGAGAAAAACATGACTTCTAATTTGTCGTTAGTAAAATAAGATATCAGTCCTAAATTTTTCTCTTTTTTTTCTTCAAATATATACCTTATGTATTTTAAAATAAAATATTCACGCTCCAACGCTATGAAAATTCTAATATAAGTCTTCTATATTATATTAAAAGAAGGGTAGTCAATCATGTGGCTAAGCCAAAGGACAAGCTAAAAAGAAATAATTGTGCGGCAAGTTTGGTATCAATTCATGACCTTCATCACCTCACTAATTTCTGATTTTTTTGATAGTGTTATGTTTAGTTTGCAACTTTGATTTCTGTTTTGATCAGCCACTCTAATTAGAGTTTCAAGTTAGTTATTCAAGGGGAGTTCCGCGTTTGCGAAGAGGAATGTTTGAGGCTGCTAAGATTGGCTTTTGCGAACGCGAAGGGTTGGTGTCACGACCCAAATTCCCAACCTTAGGGATCGGGATAACGCCTAACACCGCACTTGCTAGGCAAGCCAATGTTAGAATTTGATTAACTACTTTGCATTGATTATTCATTTAGACATAATAAAATAAACTGAATTTAATGGTTTTCGATGAATAATTCAAGAGATAAAATAATAACAATTACTAAACCAAACCACAAACTAATTATATAAATAACTCTAAGACTACCCCAGGGTCTAGTGTCACAATTCACGAACTACTAAAGAATACAACAAATAATGGGCTGAAAGAAATAATATATTATTTTGAGAAAATATAAAACAGCCTCTACGAACTAGGAGAAGACTCTCGGGATCTGCGAACGCCGGCAGATATACCTCGTTCCTCCGAATAAATGAATAGCTGCTCTAAAAACCTCTATTGTTGGCCGGTACCTGGATCTGCACAAAAGAGTGCAGAGTGTAGTATCAATACAATCGACCCCAAGTTCTGAGTAAGTGCCGAGCCTAACCTCGACGAAGTAGTGACGAGGCTACGGCGGGGCCTTAACAATATAACCTGTGACAATAATATATGAAGCAAGGAGGAAATCTAAAAAAAAAAAAATTGCAACAACAATTAAAAAATTCAGCTGCCTTTTCCAGGTCTCAGCTATAACCAATTCTCACGAAATTTCCAAATTTTCAAACTTTAACTTTAAATAAAAGTAGTGCAAAAATATGAAAAATAGTAAAGTAAAACATTAAGTTTTCAAATCTTTGTTTTCTTTGAAAAATCAGTAAAACATAAGTGCCCTCCCTTATTGCTCCTTGTTGCGGCGTGCAACCCGCTCCCACCTGTCCACCCTTATTGCTCCTCCCTAAATATATCACCCTTATTGCTCCTGTTGCGGCGTGCAACCCGATCCCACATGTCCACCCTTATCACTCCTTGTTGCAGCGTGCAACCCGCTCCCACCAGACATATCATATCAATTTATTTATAAGTTTCACAATTCAGACCAAGCCTTTCACGATATTTTTGTATCAACAATTATAAATAAGAAATTGTATTTTCTCATAAACTTCATCAGTATCCTCTCAAGCATGAAACCAACAGGAACATAAATATGTATCTCGTAAACAATGCCAAACTGCCCAACCTTTACGTACCACAAGGAAACCAAATAAACAACCAATACTCTTCCAAATAAACTACAACAAGACTTAACAACAAGGTAACAAATCCAAGTAATCATATAAACAATAATGAACATAGAACAATTAAGACATGAATAAATTAAATTGGAAACGAGGAAAAGATCATGTTTAACAGACAATTTGGTGGTGCATAGATATTCGTCACCTCACCTATACACCACACACATGCAATTTCACATAGCAAATACATTGGGGATTCATATTCCCTCAAGTCAAGGTTAAACCAAGCACTTACCTCAAATTCGCAGGCCACTCACAGCTCAATTACAATGTTTCCTTTAGAATCTTGCTCTAACTTGCTCGAATCTAATTATAATTAACCTAATATCATTAATTAATGCTAAAGGAACTAATTTTATTAAAAATTATAGTTTTTCCTAAGTTTTCTAAAAAAAAGTGAAAATCCGACCCTGGGCCTGCTTGGTCTAAACTCGAGATTCGGACCAAATTACGTTTACCCATTCACCCACGAACCCGAATATACAATTAGTTTCGAAATCCGACCTCAATTCGACGTAAAGATTCGATTTTTACAAAATTCCCTAATTCTACCCAAGCCCTCAAATTTTACCATGAAAATTCTTAGTTTTTGATTTAAAAGTGATGAAAAACAAATGAGTAATTGAAAGAGTAAAGTTTATGATTGATTACCAACAACTTGGGGATGATATTTGATGAAGAAATTCGTTCCTAGGGTTGTGAGGTTCGAAAATATGAAGAAGAAGAAGTCTGCCCGATTTTGAAAAGGTATTTAAATAGTTGGGCAGGCCTTCTATGCGCTCTCATAGGGCCTGCCGCGATCGCATAAACCACCGGGGAGCTTCCCTTCGCGTTCGCACAGGGGAGTTTGCGTTCGCATAGATTACTGGGCTCCCTCCTCCCCCAGGCCCAATTGCCTTATGCGTTCGCGTAGGTGGAGGCGTTCGCATAGCTTTGCCAAACGGAGCCTTCGCGATCGCAACCTTATGGCCGTGTTCGCACAGTACAAACAAAGGACCCCCTGAAGTTTACACTATGCGATCGTGAACCTAGCTATGCAATCGCATAGCACATGAAACCTGGGCACCAGAAACAGAATCTACAACAGTCTTTTTAAGTGCAAACATATACTGTAGCCTATTCGAAACTCACCCGAGCCCTCAGGGCTCTAAACAAAACATGCACGCAAGTCTAAAAACATCATACGAACTTGCTCGTGCGATCAAATCATGAAAATAACATGCAAAATCATGAATTAAACCTCAAAACTCATCATTTTCCTCAAGAACACTTAAAGTTCATAACTTCTCAACCGGATGTCCGAATCACGTCAAATAAACTCCATTTTCACAAATTTTACAGTTAACTTTTAAATACTATAACAAATCTGTACCGGGCTCCGGAACCAAAATACGGGGCCGATACCAATGGTTTCAAACATTAATTCTTTTCTTTATTTCATAAATATTTCAGCAAAATAATTTCTTTAAAAAATTGATTTCTAAGGCTTGGGACCTCAGAATTCATTTCCGAGCATATGCACGAGTCCCATATTTTACTGCAAACCTCCCGCAATCGTCGGAACTCAGATCCGGATCCGTTTACTCAAAATGTTGACCGAAGTCAACTATAATCAAATTTTAAAAATTACTATTTCTCATATTTTCACATAAAAGCTTTCTCGTTTCACGCCCGGACTGCGCACACAAATCGAGGTATTTAAAATTAACCTTTTATGGCTATTAAGCCTAGATCGGAGTCAAAATTAATAAAATGACCCCTTGGGTCATCACAGTAGGCTTGAGGAACCTACGTGAACGCGTGTGTGGAATCGCAAACGCGTAGAAGGAAATAGGGAGCTGGGCCTAAGGTATTTTGGCTTGTGCGAACGCGGAGAAGGGAATGCGAACGCGAAGAGTAAAATTTTGGGCCTGAGTTGTTGGGCTTCGCGAACGTGAGGGCATGGACGCGTTCGCGATGAAGGTCGCCTGGGAAGTGTTCTTTTAAAAAACCGAGGTTTTGGCTCATTTGCACTTCATTTCTTCCATGGAAACCAAGGGGAATGCGAACGCGTAAAAGGAGCTAAGGCTGCCCAGGAAATAAACCCCTTCGTGAACGCGACATGATAAGTGCAAACGCGATTAACAAGAGAGCAGGGATTATGCGAACACGTGAGGGGTATGCGAACGCGAAGAAGGGGAAATTGGGCTGCCCGGAATAGACCCTTCGCAAACGCGAGGGCTATGATGAGAACGCGAAGCACCTCCACCATAACTCATCGCGAACGCGTTCGAGAGGACGTGAACGGGGAGAAGGAAATCAGTTGACAGATAATAGCAGTGACAAATAAGAGAAAAATGACCCGCAGCCTATCCGAATCACACCCGGAGCCCCGTCTAACCACTCAAACAAGTCATATAACCTAACACGGACTCGCTCGAGGTTTCAAAACACATAAAACAACACCAAAACGACGAATCAAACCAAAAATCAAACTTATGAATTTTCAAAACTTCAAATATCAAAACTCGTGCCGAAGCCTATCAAATCAACCCGGAATGACGTGAAATTTTGGAGACAAGTCACATATAACACAACAGACCTACATCCATTCCCGGAATTCCATTCCGAGTCCGATATAAAAATTTCATCTATCTGCTGAAATCGCCGAAATTCTAACTTTCGCCAAATTACCTCAACTCACTCTATGGACCTCCAAAACCAATTTCGGACGCGCTCCTAAGTCCAAAATCACCATACGAAGCTGTTGACATTAACCAAAACTCTTTCCGAGGCCGTTTACACTAAATTCAAACCTCCAACCAACTTTTATCACTTGAGCTTCAAAATTGAAAATTCACTCCCAATTTGACTCCGGGTTATCCGGTAACTGAATCCAACCATGCACGCAGGTCGATATACACAACGTGCAGCTGTTCAGGACCTTACGCCACCGAACAGAGTTTAATTTCTCAAAACGATCGGTTGGGTCGTTACATTTCTTCCATTACTCGCATGGGAGCGGGTCGTACGCCACGACAGGTTAATAGATGCATCGATGGTTTGCGTCGTTCGCCCTCTGCCAGTGCACATTTTATTATTATTGGTTCGGGCCGTACGACCCTCGTCATTTCCTGCGCATGATATTTGTTGGGTACCATCTATGATTTTAACTGCTAAATTGCCTTAAGATATAAATTGTTAACTGATATGACGGAAATTGGGATTTAAAATTTATGGAAGAAGTTGTCCTTTCTTGTTGTTATTTGTTATTTGATAATATCACCCATGTTTGACATAACACTTGATTATATTAGTTTTACCTCTAGTAAGTGTCAAAGTCGACCTCTCGTCACTACCTCTTCGAGGTCAGGCGAGATACTTACTGGGTACACGTTGTTTTCGTACTCATACTACACTTGTTGTGCATTTTGTTGCACATGTACATGTATATCTAGTGGCCCCGTTTGGTGACGTGGCATGGTTGATATGGGTACTTAAGTGAGCTGCACCTCTCGAGAAGACCTGCAGCCAGCAGAGTCTCCTTCAGAGTATTGAATCGTACTTTCTTTACTGTCCCATTTGTATTCCGGATGGTTATTGTATTTCATTTGTTTTTTCTTAGAAATTGCTCATGCACTTGTGACACCGAGTTCTGGGATGACTTAGGGATGTATTTGTTAATTGAATTGTTAAAACATCGTTATTTACTCAATAAATTTTATTGGTTATTATATAATGAAATGAAAAGTAACGATTTTAAAATACTAAAATAGGAATTTAATTAACTATTGAGTGTTGGCTTGCCTGATAGTGGTGTCCGGTGCCATCACGACCTTGATAGATTTTGGGTCGTGACATTCACTATTTCTTACTGTTGTTGCTGTTCTGTTTTGGCTGGAGTCTTGCTTGCTTGTCACGGCCCAAAATTCCCTCTTTTGGGTACCGTGATGGAACCTAATCTTACGGACTAGGTAAGCCTAACATTTAACCACAATTACAATAATAAAAGAACTTTAACAATCTCGATAATAGAAGTCTTGACTGAGTTTACAATTTTCCCAAAACCCGGTAAATACAAGTCATAAGCTCTACGAAATCTTTCTACCGAATCTAAATACAACTGTCTAGAATAAGTAAGTACAATTGAATTCAACTGGAAGGTGACTTCGAAGCCTGCGGACGCAGCAGCAGGTTTAATTTGAGTCTCCTCGTCAATGAACCTGCACAACTACTAACCATAGATACCTGAATCTGCACATCAAAAATGCGCAGAAGTGTAGTATGAGCACACCACAACGGTTCCCAATAAGTATCAAGACTAACCTCGGTGGAGTAGTGACGAGGACTAGTCAAGACACCACTGGTCTATCAAGTAAAAATACATAATTATAAGAATGACCGAAACATAATATCAATCTAAAGATTTTTTCGATATAATTAACGGTACGATAGAATAATACGGAAGAAAAATTCAGCAATTTCGATCAACGGACAACATAATAGAAATACGCAAAGAGAATGGAAGAATGCAAGCCAAATGTCGGGAATCACAACCCAATAACACACTAGCAACTCAGCACTGCATCAATTTTTTCACATCAATCCTTAGCCAATAAACTCAATAAAACTAGTCAAACCTTCAAGCGAAAACCTTTAAGTCGTGAGTTTATTTCGAAAGCTTTTAAAGATAAAATCATTTTGGAAAAGAGGAATTTTCTTCTTTGAAAAATACTTTCTTCGAATGTATATTTATATTTTTATAAAGAGGAATCTTTAAAGCATAGTCCTTTCAAAATACGTGGTGTTCAAATATATTTTCCCAAATACTGCTCTTTCAAATACCATTTTTCTGCAAGACAAATACTTTTCAAATATACTTTCGAAATAGAAGTCCTTCAGACATAACTTTTCCTGGAGATAATTGTTTTTCAGATATATATATATATATATATATATATATGTATGTATATCTTTCGATCCAAATCTCCTCAATGATAAAACCACCGGAACTCAGTCCGTAACTCAGAATTTGTCATGCAATGCAGTACAGGGGGAAAGCTCCCCGATCTCAGTCCGTAGTCCCAATTTAAATATGCAATGCAGTACGAGACCAGTAGGAATATCCAAATTTAGAATAAGGGAATAAAATGCAAAGACAAGTACACGGCATCACCCTTCGTGCTTTTACTCTCGTCCTCACCAAAATAAGTGCACGGCATCACCCTTCGTACTTTTACTCTCATCCTCACCAAAACAAGTAAATAAATACACGGCATCACCCTTCTTGCTTTTACTCTCATCCTCACGATGCAATGAATAAATGAAACGACACGGCATTATCCTTCGTGTTTTTGAATATTAAATCATGACACAGCATCACCCTTCGTGCTTTACACTCTCATCCTCACAATGCAACAAATAAATACACGACATCACCCTTCGTGCTTTACACTCTTCCTCATAATGCAACAAATAAATACACGACATCACCCTTTGTGCTTTACACTCTTCCTCACCCAAACAATATCAAGAACAACAGTTTAGCAAGGAACATCAACAATATGAACCATAAATCACAACAACCCGGCAAAGGAGTCAACAATACAAACAATATCATTAACAACATAAACAGTAATAGAAACCATAACATCCCAGCAAGGGAGTCAACAAGGCAGACAACATCATCAACAACAGGAATAATAAGAGAAACCACACGATCCCATCAAGGGAAACAGCTATAACCAATCACACCTAACAGTTAACTTTACGGTATAAAACTCAACATAAACAAAGGCTCAGTAATAGAAAACATCAAGGAAATATCAACAACATAAATGTTTATCAACTAGACCTAAGTAGCACTTAAAGGAAAACTCATATGAATTACAAGGTAAGACTCAAGGGCATGCTTGACAGCAACGAACAGATGTTCTAACTACAGCTAAACAACTATACAGCTAGACAACACTATCATAGTCAACTTGGCAGTTTTAGGAAGCAAATATAACATGGAGATAGGAGCGGTAAAAGATTCAGTTAAGTCAATTAAGATCAAATAGCCAACGAAGTCAACTTTAAAAATCACAGGTCCGGGTCTGTTTACCAAAAATGTTGACCAAAGTCAACTTTATTCAATTATTTATTATAAAAATTCCATTTTTATCAGATTTTCACATAGAAGCTTCCCGGCTACACGCCCGGGCTGCGTACGCATATCGAGGTGAGACTATCGGAGGCTTTCGGGGTCTCAAAACACAGGTTTAGCCAAAATCACTTAGGATGACCTTTTGGGTCATCACAATCTCCACCTCTAAAACAAACGTTCGTCCTCGAACGGACATAGAAAAGTACCTGAGTCTGAGAAAAGATGGGGATAACGACTCCTCATATCGGACTCGGACTCCCAAGTAGCTGCCTCGGCAGGCTGACCTCTCCACTGAACAAGAACCGAAGGATAACTCCTCGACCTCAATTGGCGAACCTGCCTATCTAATATAGCTACCCGTTCCTCCTCATAAGTCATATCTTTGTCCAACTGGACACCGCTGAAGTCAAGAACATGAGATGGATCTGCAATATACCTCCGGAGCATAGATACATGAAACACTGGATGCACTGCTGATAAATGCGGTGGCAAGGCAAGTCTGTAGGCCACCTCTCCTACCTTGTCCAAAATCTCAAATGGACCAATGTACCTAGGTCTCAACTTGCCCTTCTTTCCGAATCTCATCACGCCCTTCATAGGCGACACTCGAAGGAACAACTGGTCTCCTACCATGAAAGCCAAATCTCGAACTCTACGATCTGCATAACTCTTTTGCCTGGACTGGGTTGTACGAAGCCTATCCTGAATAATCTTCACCTTATCCAAGGCATCCTGGACTAACTCAGAACCCAACAATCTAGCCTCTTCGGGCTCGAACCATCCAACTGGAGACCGACATCGCCTACCGTACAACGCCTCATATGGATCCATCTGAATGCTCGACTGGTAACTGTGTTGTTAGGAAAACTCTGCTAGGGGCAAGAACTGATCCCATGAACCACCAAAATCAATAACACAAGCTCGCAACATATCCTCCAAAATCTGAATAGTACGCTCAGACTGTCCGTCCATCTGAGGATGAAATGTTGTGCTCAACTCGATCTGTGTGCCCAAATCTCGCTGAAATACTCTCCAGAAATGGTAGGTAAATTGAGTACCTCGGTCTGATATAATGGATAGGGGCACACCATGCAATCTGACAATCTCTCTCATATAGATCTTTGCCAACTTTTCCGCTGAATACGAAACTGACACAGGAATGAAGTGTGCTGACTTGGTCAGCCTATCCACAACAACCCGCACTGCATCCACCATCCTCTGAGTCCGTGGAAGCCCAAATACAAAATCCATCGTGATACGCTCCCACTTCCACTAGGGAAGTTGAATCGGCTGCATCAAACCACCGGGTCTCGGGTGCTCATACTTAACCTGCTAACAATTCAAGCACCGAGCTACATAAGGCACAATATCCTTCTTCATTATACGCCACCAATAATGCTGTCGCAAGTCCTGGTACATCTTCGCGGCGCCCGGATGAATGGAATACCGGGAACTATGGGCCTCGTGCAATAACAACTCACGAATGCCATCAATATCGGGTACACAAATACGACCCTGCAATCTCAAAACTCCCTCAGCATCGACAGTGACCTGCTTGGCACGTCCATGCCGAACCGCATCTAGTGGAAGTATTTTGTTTGGGCTATTTAAAATCACTGAAGAATTTAGACCCCCACTCTAACTTTGTGCGATCGCAGGTACCCTAATGCGATCGCATAGAGTGTTTTATCAAACACGAGAAAATAGCAAAAATACCAGATTTTTTTCCTAAGTTTCTCACCCCGTTAACTACCCGAAACTCTCCCGAGCCCTCGGGGCTCAAAACCAAAAACACACACGACTCCCAAAATATCCTACGGACTTGTTCAAGCTTTTAAATCATCAAAACATCATCAAATTCTTCGAATTAAACCTCAAAACTCTTAGAATTTTCTTAAAACTTCATAAAGCTTAACTTTTCCAATTTTAATCTGAATCACGTCATTTCAAGTCCGTTTTACACCAAGTTTCACAGAGAAGTCAAATAACATATATTAAACCTGTTCCGGGCTCCGAAACCATAATACGGGCCCGGTAACACGGTTTTCCTATAATTATCCATTTTCAAAAACCTTTATTATTTTAAGAAAACAATTTTCTTTAAAAATTTATTTCTCGGGCTTGGGACCTCGGAATTCGATTCCGGGCATACGCCCAAGTCCCATATTTTCCTACGGACCCTCCGGGACCGTCAAATTTTTGGTCCGGGTCCGTTTACCAAAAATGTTGACCAAAGTCAACTTTATTCAATTATTTATTATAAAAAATCCATTTTTATCAGATTTTCACATAGAAGCTTCCCGCCTACACGCCCAGGCTGTGCACGCATATCGAGGTAATATTATCGGAGGCTTTCGGGGCCTCAGAACACAGGTTTAGCTAAAATCACTTAGGATGACCTTTTGGTTCATCACAGAATCCAAAAGCAAGTAATTCAAATCTAAGCAAGAAAGGATGAAATTAACAACCAAGGATTCAAATGTATTAATTACAACACATAAATAGGTAACATAAGAACCTACGAATCCTAAAAGGGCAGTCAATTAGCAAATAAGTCTGAGTACACACTCGTCACCTCGCATATACGGACTACACACAACAAAGAAGACTCAATCCTAAGGGGTAGTTTCCCCACACAAGGTTAGGCAAGATACTTACCTCAAAGACGACAACCGGATACTCAAAAGTAGACTTCTCGGGCGGAAAGACCTTCAGACGACTCAAAATCAACTAAAACAACTTCAAAATACACATAACTCGTATAAGGAATGATTCTAAATAATAAAGTTTCAATCTTTACTAATTTATGAAAATGGACCCAAAAGTCGACCCCCGGGCCCGCACCTCGGAACCCGACAAATTTTACAAATTCTGATTACCCATTCCGATACGAGTTCACCCATACTAAATTTATCAAATTCCGATGTCATTTGGTCTTTCAAATCATGAAATATCCTCTTAGAAGATTTCTTTCAAAACCCACAATTCTCTCAACCCAAAACAAAAATCAAATGGTAAAAAAAAGAACTAATTCATGAAATATAATTAATTATAGCGGAAGAACACTTACCCATTCGATTTGTGTGAAAATCCCTCAAAGAATCGCCCAAAACCGAGTTCTAGAAGTCAAACTATGTCAAAAATGGTGAAACCCCGATTTTTGGTAACTTATATTCTGCCCAGGCGTGTAATGAATTGCAATCGCGGAATATGGCTTGCGATCGCGAAGAGGAAAGGGAAAAACTGACCAAAACGTTCTATGCGAACGCGAGGTGAATACTGCGATCGCGTATAAGGGAATTTGCTGCTGACTCTTTTGAACTATGCGTTCGCGGCTGTGTGAAAGCGAATGCGGGGAAGGGGAAACAATAGACTTCTGCAATCGCGAATGTACCTGTGCGGTCGCAGTGAAGGAAAACAGGGCGGGTCCAAACAATACTACGCGATCGCGGTTGGTAGCATGCGATCGCAAAGGACAAGAAAATAGGCCTCCACGATCGCGAACATGACAATGCGATCGCGTAGAAAGAAATTTTGGGCTGCTCAAGGAGACGCGATGCGATCGCGACTATTCCTCTGCGATCGCATAGAAGGACACCAAAAGGAAGGTTCAGCAGTAGAAAAATAAGGAAATTTGACCCGAAGCCTATCCGAAACACACCCGGGGTCCCCGGGACCCCGTCCAACCACACACATAATTCATATAACCTAACACGGACTCGCTCGAGGTTTCAAAACACATAAAATAACACTAAAACGACGGATCAAACTAAAAATCAAACTTAGGAATTTTCAAAACTTCAAATATCAAGACTCGCGTCGAAACCTATCAATTCAACCCGGATTAACGAGAAATTATGCATACAAGTCCAAATGACACAACGGACCTACAACCACTCTCGGAATTCCATTCTGAGCCCGATTTCTAATTTTCACCAATAGGCCGGAAACGCCGAAATTCTAACTTTCGCCAAAATACCTCAAATCACTCTACGGACTTCCAAAACCAATTCTGGACACGCGCCTAAGTCCAAGATCATCATACGAAGCTGTTGGCATTAACCAAAACTCATTCCGAGGGCGTTTACACAAAAGTCAAATCTCCGGTCACTTTCATCACTTAAGCTTCTAAAACTGAAATTTTTCTCCCAATTCGACTCCAAATTATCCGGTAACTGAATCTAACCATGCACACAGGTCGATATACACAAGGTGAGGCTGCTTATGAACTTACACCCCCGAACGGAGCTTAAATTCTCAAAACGACTGGCCGGGTCGTTACATTCTCCCCTCTTAAAACAAACGTTCGTCCTCGAACGTACCAAGTTTCACCTTGAACTCATTCAATCACTGATCGTACCCTTCTAACACATACCCGTGGGTGATCCCACGTCACCCCAACTCACATAAGCCTGATGAAACGATCAACTGCAATATAGCCTTCACATCACCACCGATAAGCCTCATACCTCACTTCCTTACCTTCTACTCATTTCTCAAAAGACCCTATTCTAAATCCATATTCGGCATTAGCCTCAACCAGCTGCATCAACTCAGGTCCACACCCATAGGGCATGACCACACAATATAGCTCATCACGCATAGGCTCAAATAGCACTTTTGATCACAATAACTGCCTGAAATCAACTCAACATTGGCAATTGGCCCCACATATGGAAGAACTCTGTTTCCAAACCCCATAATACTGATAATGATGCAATGAACACGAAGACTTCATTATTAAACACCTGAATCACCAAGCCACAACTAACACCACCGGGCACACATCCCGCAACTGAACTAAGGAAACACATAACGAAATGACTGAATATGAAAAATAGAAACATATAAAGGATTTATCAAACAAAATCCCATAGGCACAAATCTCTATCAATACTGACTTACCAAAAACAATATAACAAGTAGGAAGCAAAGCATATGAACAAATCACAAGGATACCGTCCTGATAAAATTTCCACTACGATACTCAGCCCGGTCCAAACATATCGAGTCACAAATATCACGAGGACCTCGTCCTCAAATCTGAATCACATACCGAAAATAAATCACACCAATTGAAATTCCTCCACTAGTTCATCTCAGATGACAAAATCATAACGCTAAATGAACTCACATCTCGATAGAGTATCAAATCACAACTCGTAAATAGAATATTTAGGAAAATCACATAAAGCTTACAACGAAGAACACAAGGACTCACTTTCGGTTTCGCTACTATCAAGAATGAATAAAACAATGATAGACATGGGCTACTACTCAGAATCTCCCAATAAGAGCAAACACAAAATGGAGTGCAAACATGGAACTCACTCATAAATGAAACAACAAATAAGGGAACCCGTCCCGGCCAGCAGAACTATAATGAAATACCATTGATGCCCCCTTGTAACACATCAAAACATACTTGTGTGATGATATCTGGCACAACGGCATCTAGCCTACTATGTGAAACACATCAACGGGTCGGGCCTCCCCCTCTTGGGCGCCCTCTACTCACCTGAATACTCTGTTATAACACCCCTACCTGAATTCTGGAACAATCTCTCACCCTGGGGCTAACATCTCTATGCTGAAAACAACCTCTCTACTGACGTGGATGTGGAAGACATATAGTACGAATCCTCTGAAACTCACGAGTACCTGAAAACCCCATGCAAAGACGGTAATGCAAACTGAACTGGTTGACCCAAAAATTCTCTACCATGACGCACCTTGGTTCCATAATAAAAAACAGCAGATTACTCCAGTCTACGAGGCCTCCTCGCCTCACAAAACTCTCTCTCCTGATCTCATCTGTCCTCTCGCTCCCGATCTCACAGGCTCTCTAACCGGAGAGCGATCCCTACTACCTGCTGAAACGAGGCATCCTACTCTAACTCTCGAGTCCCGCTAAACCAAATATCATGTCTGAATCTCTCAATGACTCTACGGACTCATCTCCTAACTGAAGCAACCAAACGAGGTGTATATCTGGCACCCTCACTGAATCTAACGGCATACTCCAATAGCGACATAGCGCCCTGCCGCAACTGCTCAAACTCCACGCACCGTATATCCCGAAGGAACTAAGGTGCAACCTCCCTCAAAACATCTCCGAAAACTTAATCCACGCTAGTGAAGCTAACTCGGCCAGGTTACCCCCAACTCATATGCTTCCACCACTGATCAACCAACTACTCTGAACCTGAGACGTGACAAAAGCAATCCCGCTAGTCTCCCCAATACCCGGAGTACAAAAAATATAGTGACACTCCTCCAGAAAACCAGGGGCATTATCTGCCGCCAATCTACTAAAAGATTGAAGGGTGGTACTTCATGTACCACTCAAGTCCAAGGTATTCTTCCTCCGATGATACTGCCCTTCCACGGGCTGAACTGAAACCACATGTCGTGCTGCCATGACAGCTGGAACCTGACTAATATGATCTCACTGCTCTGGAGTGTAGACGGTGGGAGTCTGAACTCCTCCCATGATCTGTGAAGCAACTGGTGCACTAGAATCAAGCCTGCCTGAGTCAATGTACCAATTAATCAAAACTGCCCTCAAGGTCTCCTGAGGTCCGGGGTAGCAACAGGCTCCCCCAGTACCTGTCTCCCAACTAGACTACTGACAACTCCTCAACGGCTGCTCTAGAAGGCATCTTAACGGCGGCACGTGCTCCTCGTCGGCCTCTATCTCTGACCCTTGCGACTTTTGCTTCGGGGTAACATTATCAAGAATCGCAGTTCGTGTCCTCACAATCGGTGAGAGAATGGAACGATAATTTCAAACTTCAAATAAATGAACTCGCACGATAGGAATGAAGGAAGTGGAATTGTCCTAATAGTTTTGTAGCCTCTCGAATATAAGTACAGACGTCTCCGTACCAATCCGCAAGACTCTACTAAACCCGCTTATGACTCGTAGCACCTATGAACCTAGAACTCTGATACCAACTTGTCACGACCCAAATTTCCCTTTGTTGGGTACCGTGATGGCACCTAGTCTTAGGGACTAGCCTAACATTTAACCACAATAACAATAATAAAATAACTTTAACAATCTCGATAATAGAAATCTTGACTGAGTTTACATTTTCCCCAAAACCCGGTAAATACAAGTCATTAGCTCTACGAAACCTTTCTACCGAATCTAAATACAACTGTCTAGAATAAGTAAGTACAGTTGAAATCAACCGGAAGGTGACTCTGAAGCCTCCGAACGCAGTAGCAGGTTTACCTTGAGTCTCCTCGTCAATGAACCCGCACAGTCTAACCATAGATACCTGGATCTGCACACCAAAAATGCACAGAAGTGTAGTATGAGCACACCATAGCGGTGCCCAGTAAGTATCAAGACTAACCTCGGTGGAGTAGTGACGAGGACTAGTCAAGACACCATTGTTCTATCAAGTAAAAAGACATAATTATAAGAATGACCGAAACATAATATCAATCTAAAGATTTTTCAATATAATTAACGGTATGATAGAATAATACGGAAGAAAAATTCAGCAATTTCGATCAACGGACAGCATAATAGAAATACGCAAAGAGAATGAAAGAATGCAAGCCAAATGTCGGGAATCACAACCCAATAAAACACTAGCAACTCAGCACTGCATCAATTTATTCACATCAGGCCTTAGCCAATAAACTCAATAAAGCTGGTCAAACCTTCGAGCGAAAACCTTTAAGTCGTGAGTTTATTTCGAAAGCTTTTAAAGATAAAATCATTTCGGAATAGAGGAATTTTCTTTTTTGAAACATACTTTCTCCGAATGTATATTTATATTTTTATAAAGAGGAATCTTTAAATCATAATCCCTTCAAAATACGTGGTGTTCAAATATACTTTCCTAAATACTGCTCTTTCAAATATCATTTTTCTGCAAGACTAATACTGTTCAAATATACTTTTGAAATAGAAGTCCTTCAGACATAACTTTTCCTGGAGATAATTGCTTTTCAGCTATACATTTCAATAAATATATATATATATATATATATATATATATATATATATGTATGTATGTATGTATGTATATATATATGTATGTATGTATGTATGTATATATATATGTATGTATGTATATATATCTTTCGATCCAAATCTCCTCAATGATAAAACCGCCGGAACTCAGTCCGTAAATCAGAATTTGTCATGCAATGCAGTACAGGGGAAAAGCTCCCGGATCTCAGTCCGTAGTCCCAATTTAAATATGCAGTACGAGATTAGTAGGAATAACCAAAATTAGAATAACGGAATAAAATGCAAAGACAAGTACATGGCATAACCCTTCGTGCTTTTACTCTCATCCTCACCAAAACAAGTGCACGGCATCACCCTTCGTACTTTTACTCTCATCCTCACCAAAACAAGTAAATAAATACACGGCATCACCCTTCTTGCTTTTACTCTCATCCTCACGATGCAATGAATAAATAAAACAGCACGGCATTATCCTTCGTGCTTTTGAATATTAAATCATGACAAGGCATCACCCTTCATGTTTTACACTCTCATCCTCACAATGCAACAAATAAATACACGGCATCGCTTTCGTGTTTTATGTAACGACCTGGCCGGTCGTTTTGGAGAGTTAGCGTCCCGATCCCCGGATAACTATTCCTCCCATGTCTTATTAGGTTAATGTAACGATTCGGATCATTGAGTGATGAAAATTGGAGTATTTTTGGACATATAGTCCTTTAAGGTGAGCTTTAACCTTAGAAATTGGGCCGGAGCAGGAGATGTGTGAAGACGGATCCGGAATGGAAATTAGTCGACTCCGTTAGCTCCGTTGAGTGATTTCAGGGTTGGGAACATGTTCGGAATGTGTTTTTGAGGCCAGACGTAGGTTTAGGCTTGAGTTGGCGAAAGATAGAATTTTGGCGATTTCGGCCGATAGGTGAGATTTTGATATCGGACTCGGAATAAAATTCCGAAAGTGACAACAGGTCCGGAATGTCATTTATGACCTGTGTGCAAAATTTGAGGTCATTCGGACGAGTTAAGACGTGGTTCGGCGTCGGAGGTGAATTCTTGAAAAATTCCTAAGTCATTAGGCTTGAATTTATGCATTTTGGGTATTTTGATGTTATGGGACGTGTTTTAAGGCTCGACTAAGATGGAATGAGGTATTGGGGTCATTTGGTGGTTTTGGTTGAGGTCCCGGGGGCCTCAGAGTCGATTCGGATGTTTAACGGGGAGTTTTGGGACTTTGCAAGCAGCTGAACCAGATCCTCTTCTGGTGTTCCGCACCTGCGATGGAATCTCCGCAGGTGCGAGCTCGCAGGAGCGACCCCCCCTAGGCGTAGGTGCAAAGTGTGAGGAGTCTTCCTAGGGTCCGCAGGTGCGGAACCGCACCAGCGACAAAAGACCCGCAGGCGCGACCTCTGTCCAGCCTAAGTGAATCTCGCACCTGCGATTGGGTTTCCGCAGGCGCGGAGCCGCACCAGCGACCAGCCAGCCGCAAGTGCGATCCCAGGGATTTTAAGTGAAATCCCGCACCTGCGATGATATTTTCGCAGGTGCGGTTAAAGGGACCGCTGGTGCGGAAATCCCTGTTCATATTCTAAGAATCCGAGGGTTATGTTATTTCACCATTTTTTAGTTGTGGGAGCTCGGGAGAGGCGATATTTGAGAGGATTTTCACGTGGGTAATCCCACCCTTAAATTCATGATTTTGAGTTAAAATTGGGGGGAAATAGAAGAAACTTCTTAGACCTAATTTTGGGGTTTTGATTGCGTAATTGACCACTGATTTGAGAGATTTTTATATGGTTAGACTCGTGAGCGAACAAGGGTTCAGAAAATATAAATTTTTCCCGATTCCGAGACGTGGGCCCGAGGGGCGTTTTGGTCAAATTTTCTAATTTCGTGTATTAGTCTGAATTAATTAGTTATTTAGATTTCTTGAATTTATATTTACGTTATCCCATCGAATTGAATAGATTTGGGCCACCCGGAGTTGGATACTTGTGGCAAGAGAGTGATTAGCGGTTGAATTGCACAATTGAGGTAAGTGGCTTGCCTAACTCTGTGTTGGGGAAATCTCCCTTAGGCATTTTTACTGGTTTTTCCTATAAAAAGAAACCCCGTGTATGTGAGGTGACGAGCGCGTGCATGGGATATTTTCACTGAAGTTCCCTATTTCTTTCTAGATAATGCTCCATTTTCAACTCTATTATTACTGCGATCATTTAAGTTGCATAATAACTTAAGATTTATCATGGTAAATTGATTTCTAACCGATTTTCCAATCGTTACTATTCTTTGAAACTGAGTTAATGATTTTTCTTCGAGATTTCCAATTGGTTTTTCGTCAAACCCTTAAACTACGTTATTTTGGAGATTTACTTTATATTACGTATGCATACAGGGATTG
>MDKH01100975.1:0-48490 GCA_005239495.1 Nicotiana undulata
TGTGACACTAGTCCTGGCACACACTTGTTGTAGTTATGTTGGGTTTCGGGGTTGTATATGTTTTTGGCCTAGCTGTGGTTCAGCTGGTATCTACGGCCTTACCTCATATCGTTGTTATATTCCGCATTTTATTTTTTATAAATTGTAAATAACTAGAATATCAAGTTCTGGGGTAGTATCTCCTAAGGATTTATATGTTGGCTTGCCTAACCTCGCCGTTAGGTGCCATCACGACCTGAACCGGGTTTTGGGTCGTGACATGTACGCAAAACTATTCTCACATTAGGCGTTAGATAGTTTCAGAATTGAGGCAAATTAAAGTCATTAATCCAGACATGGTTTCTATGTGATCCCAGATTCAAACGTGCAGGCAGTTTCAGATGCAAGGTGCCACTTTAAACCTAGAGAGATGATTTCCAAACAACTATACTGTTCCGGGGGGTGGGGGGTATTTTGTAGTTCATGCTGATTATTGAAGTTACAGATTATAAGTGTTTAAACCTATAGGCATGATCTCTAGGTGATTTACGCAGTAGTTGGCAGTGATAACCATTGGAAATACTCAGGATTACTTAGTTTGATCCTATGGGCATGCTTTCTAATAGTGGCATGGCTAAGCAATGAAATAGTGCTTGAAAGTTCAGTATTAACACTTTAAAGCGACTGGTAATACCCTATAGGCAGGATTTCTAACGATTAATGATTGAAACTGGTTTTTATACTTAACCCCTATAGGCATGTCTTCTAGGTGAGCAATATGATAACAATAGAAAATTAACCAATTAAGGTCTTATAGGCATGATTTCTAAATGAAGATCAGTAGAACATAAGCTAGTATAATCCAATGGTCATGGTATCTAATGAATATGCTGTAGTTATGAAAATTGAAAGAACGATCATTGAAATTTTATTTTCTTATAGGCATGATATCTAACGTAAAACAGTTTGAACCAATAATTACTACTTTTGCAGTGTAGTAGGCAGACAATAACATGAAAATGGAACATGAGAACATGTGGGGTTACTTATTTCCTATAGGCAGGATATCTAACAAAACACATAGAACAAAAGCATGTTAAACACTCAGATCCTATAGGCAGGATTTCTACCATTTTCATTCAAACATGGCATATGCTCATTTTTCCAATTTTACTAATACCCCAATTGTTATTATAGAATTATTACAGGCCCATTAATGAAATAAATTACAAAGTGACATAAACAACTATAATGGGCCTAAGACAGGCCCAAAGTATACCCAGCCAAGCCATGCCTTCAATTTCGTACCCATACAGGTTTCACCACAACCCAGAAATCACAGTTGATCAAACCTAGAAAAAAATCTTCATTTACACAAGATAGCCCAAACTAGTAGCCATAGTTGATCAAAAGATCCAGAAAAACAGTCTTTTACACAAGCCAATTGGCTTATTCAGTAGGTGGAAAGGGGCAGAATTGAGCGATTAGGGCAAAATGGCAAAAGAACCTTAGGACTCTAGTGTGTCAGAGTTCACAAGGGTCTCAAAATGGACCCTGAGCAGTACTCACACTAGAGAGGCTAATAGAGAAGTTTTAGGAGGCCTTGGCTTTTAGCCGACCAAGAATTAGAGACTCATAACAGGAAACAACTAATGAAAATAGTAATAATGTAATAAGGGTTGGAAAAAGCATTGCAAACACTACATAATGATCACATAATGAACACGAACTCAAGAAACAAGCTAACTCATTGGGGCAGGGTGAAATACTAATAAGAAACAAGGAGCCTGAAGCTTATTGGATTACCAAGTTAACATGCAAGGAGCATTAGGCTAGTAAGACAAACAGGGATCAAACAATGCAACTTATGCTTGACGAAGCAAATGGAATTAGATATCATAGAGGGCATCAGTCAGGAAAGACTAACCTAAGGACAACCAATTGTTAGGGATACAGAACTAGGTAGGGCAAGAACACAATCAGTGACAAATATAGTCATAGGAACAAATTACAACTAGAGTGAAGGTTCTAACAGATTAGAGCACACTAATAACATCAATTAATCACTAGAAATTCATAATCAGGCTGGGAACATGGATTATGTCATATAATCAAGGCAGAACACTCAAATTATCAATAACATTAAGCTAAACATGCTTCAATCTGTCCAAATTTTCAAAGTTAGATACAAAGACATTATTTAGGGCTAACAGTTTATAGGCAGAATCACACATGAAGAAAGTCAGGGAATTATACTAAATCATGCAATTTCAGAGAACATAGACATGCTAATTAGAACATAATTGAATAAACATTGCGAAGGTTTAAGAACTAACCAGTTATTGCTAGATAAACAATAAAAGGACAGTAATCAGGACCTAGAATCTCAAATGTGTCAAGTTCCCAAAGGTTTCAAGAATCCAGGGCAGTGCTCACACCCAAAAAAGGTCGGAAAAGTAGGAAATCCGGTGGCCTTGGCTTTCATCCGGCCAAGTGCCAAAACAAAACAAGATAATAAATGAACACAGAGTAAAGCCTCGTTTTTAGCGAAAATTTGGTGATTCTCTTTTTAGAAGGGAATGGGGAGGGGTTTATATAATAATAAGAAATCAAACAGTAACGGGGTGATTTAAGCAATAAACAAGGAAAATTGATATAGGGAGAGGTCTGAAAAATCAATTTAGGAGCTTGTAAACCCTAATTTTTAGGGAAAGTAAATATCAATAGAATATACACAAAAACAGTAGCATAGGACGAATATAGACAAGAATAATACTCAAAATCAGAGATTTGAACCAGTTTTGGTTCGATTCTATAAATCCTAGTTTTAGGTAAAGTAAGAATCAATAGAATATAAACAAATATTCGGACTCACAGTATCATATGATGAACATAGACGGAATAACACAAAAAAATAGGGATTTGAACCGATTTTGGTTCGATTTTGAAGAAATCTGCTTGCCATATTTAGGCAGGCATTGTAGGAGAAAAGCCAGTACCAGAAAGTGGTCGTATATGGCAAGAAACAGCCATTGAATTCAATATTAGGTGGGATTATGAGAAGATTTAGGGGGCGACGACTAGGGTTCTTTAGGAGGAGGAAGGGAGATGAGAGAATTTTAGGGCAGCGGGCAAAGGGGAGTGATTAGGGTTAGGGGATGAAGGGGGTAATTAAAAGAAGGGAAATAATAAGGGCCGTTAATTTGAGAGATCAACGACCAAGTAAGTGGGGCGGGTCATATGAAACGGGTATCGACCGGGTTGGGATTAGTGGGTCATTGGTTTGGGCTGGGGTTATTTGGGCTAGTGTATTAGGTGTTTTGGGCCATTATTTGGTCCGAAAATGGGTTTAAAATTGGAGCTAGTTTTTAAATACCCAACATTTATCAAAAATAATTTATAAAAGTAATTAATAAATAATAAAAATATTATTTGTGCATTAAAATGATTAAAAGTAATAACTTAACATTATTAAAAATATAAAAATTATTTTTGGCATAAATAATGTAATTATAGATGAATATAGGTTATTATTGTAAAAACGTGCAATTAGCCTAAAAATGCAAATGCAATTATGAAAAACATACATGTAAAATATTTAAAAACATACATGTCGGTGTAAATAATAAGTTTGGATGAATAAAACATCATAAAAAAATAATTTTAAGCATAATTGTTGGATATTTATATAAAAATGCCGAAAGAAATTAATTTAAAGCCTTTAAAAATTATGTAAAATTATAAAAAATGCTTGTATAGGTTTATAAACTAAATGATGATGCAAATGTACTATATATATATATATATATATATATATATATATATATATATATATTAAATATGAGGAAAAAATAGTGTGTCAACAGACATGACAATCTAGCTCGATATGTTTGGTACGCATATGGAAGACAAAATTCCGAGCAATGTGAATGGTAGACTGACTGTCCCAATGAACAGGAACTGAAAAAAATAGAAGTGGCAGAAAGTTCATGAAGTAGCGTGGTAAGCCAGGCAAGCTCAGCTACCACTCTTCTCGTGGATCAGTATTCTACCTCAACCAAAGATAAAGCAACAATATGATGTATTTTAGACTTCCAGGTAAGAAGAAAGCCACCAAGTAATACTAAATAACAACTCAGAGACTTTCTACAACTCGGACAAGTAGCTTAATCTGAGTCACAATACGCTTGGAGAGAAAGATCAGAATCAACATTCATGAAAAGTCCTTGACCTAATGTGCCTCTAACATACTTAAGAAGATGATAAACACCATATAGATAAGCAGGGGTGGGAGCATGCATGAATTGAATAAGGTTTTGAACAAAAAAATCCAAATCATATCTTGTATTAGTGAGAAAATTTAATTTTCCAACCAATTTCCGATAAAGAGTAGGATCAGATAGGGGCTCCCCAGCCTCTACTAAAAGTTTCAGATTAGTTTCCAAAGGGCTGGTGACGGACTTGTAGTCCATGTGATCCAATTCAGACAAGAGATCCAGCACAAACTTCTTTTGGCAAACTATGACACCACCAGGTTCAACCAGAATTTCCAGACCCAAGAAATAATGCAAGTGTCCTAAGTCTTTAATTTGAAATTGTTCATAGAGAAACAGTTTAAGGGTATCCATTTACTATCATCATTTATAGTTAAAAGAATATCGTCTACATAAACAACATCTATCGTAAGATGACCGGCATCAGATTTGATGAACAATGAGGAGTCAGTTTTAAAGGTTGTGTAGCCCAAAGAAATAAGAGAATCACATAACTTGCAGTACCACTGTCTTGAGGCCTGTTTGAGGCCATATAAAGACTTTCTTAACTTGCAAATCATGTTATTCCCAGCTACAATCATACCTTGAGGTATTTTCATGTACACCTCCTCATCTAAATCTCCATGCAAAAAGGCATTATTGACATTCAATTGAAACATGTCCCAACCTTTTTTTGACTTCCACATCTAAAATAGATCTAATAGTCGTCATCTTGAGAAATTTTCATTATAGTCTATACCTTCTTGTTGCGTATCACCTCTTACCACTAACTGAGCTTTAAATCTGTAAATACTACCATCGGCCTTTTGTTTTATCTTATACGCTCATTTACAATCGATTGGTTTATTTCAGGGGTAAAGGAACCACATCCCAAGTCCCATTAGCCTCAAGAGCCTCAAATTCTTTCAACATTGCCTCCTGCCAAGCTGGCTGCAAGGCTTCCTCTTAATTAGTTGATGACTCAAGTACAGTATCTAAGTTGCGAACTAAACTATGATTACGTAAACTTAAGGTGCTGAAGCATACAGATCTTGGGGAGGCAGGGATAGAAGTTAAAGTGGGAGGAAAAGAGGAGGAAAAACCACAAAGGTAATCGTTTAATTATGAAGGATGATGATGAATTCTTGAGGGATATTGAGCTGCAGGGACATGAGAAGGGGAAGGATCAGGTAAAACAGGTGAAATATGAGATTCAGAAGAAGTAGAGGAAGGAGAAAGAGTAGAAAATTGTATAACAGAATCCTGAGGTGATGAAGATGACCTGGAGGGAGGAAGAGAAGAATCTGAATTTATGTAAGGTGGCGGAGGTGGAAATAAAATTACGGGAGTAGATAAAGCTGAATAAAGAAAGATGTCCTCATGGAAGACGACATCCCTGAAAATAAGAATCTTTTTATCTGAAAGTTGCAGTAATTTATAAGTTTTCTTTCCAGGGGTAGTCTAAAAATATGCAAGCGCTAGATCTTGGTGAAAATTTATTTCTTAAGGGTTTGTGAACCACTGCATAGCACAAGCAACCAAAACTTCTCATATGATTGTAGGAAGGTTTTTAACCAAACAGAAGCTCAAATAGGGTCTTCCCAGATAACAATGAACTGGGAAATCTAATGATAAAATATGTTGTAGTAAAAATACAATCACCCCATAAATGAATGGGAAGTTTGGACTGATACAATAGGGCTCTTGTTGTTTCTAGCAAATGTTTGTGCTTTCTTTTGATAATGCCATTTTGTAATCACACATGGACAAGAACTTTGGTGCTCAAACCTTTGCAGAGGAAATATGGTGTGGCTTCACGACTGGTTCCACGTTCCAAGGCGTTATCTGTTCTTATGGTTTTGATTTTGATGTTAAATTAGGTTTCAATCATGAAAAAGAATTTTTTTAGGAAAAACAATGCACTGTTTTTGTGAGTAAGAAGATGTGTCCATGCATATCTACTATAATCATCCACAATTGTCAGAAAATATTTATATGATTTTTCTGTTGCAATGTGATATAGTCCCCAAATATCCACATGAATAAGATAAAAAAAAATGAGAAGGATAAGATTCACTGTGAGAAAATAGAAGTCTTTGTTGTCTAGAAAGAGGACAAATTTTACAAAGGAAAGGTTGTATATCACATGTAGGAACATTCAGACATTCTATTCTTTGTGTCACGACCCAAAATCCATAAGGTCGTGATGGCGCCGGACACCACTGTCAGGCAAGCGAATCATTAAATGGTTAAGTTAAATTTTCTGTTTTAGTTTTTTTTTTTGAAATCATTACCTTTCACTTTATTATATAATAAGTGGATAGAATCCTCTCACGACCCCAAATCCTAACAGGCCGTGATGGCGCCTATCGTGGAACTAGGCTAGCCAACCATCACTTTACTACGCATTTGTTCAATTACACGAGTTCACAATTTAATAATAAGCATGCAACCATAGCATCAAATAATATAATTAAGTCTTAGCGTTCCCTTATTAGCCTAAACAAATCTCCCAAGAACTGGAGTCAATAGTCATGAGCATCTAAGAATAAATAAATCTAACTCTACCAAAACTATAATATATGTCTCTGAATTGAATACTAAAACTAAATGAGGAAGGGAAGTGGAGAAGTTGTGGACGCTGAACAGCTACCTTGAAATCCCGTAACAACTGCTAACGAACTGAGACACCTACTGCTCCAGATCGGTACCTGAATCTGTGCACAGAGGCACAGGGAGTCTTTATGAGTACGCCAACTCAGTAGTAATGAAAATAAATAGATTGAGAAATATAAAACACACAATACAGATACACAATTTCACAAAATCAGTAAAATACCAAGTCACCATGTAGTATTCATCAACTAGTAAGTTCAAAATCAGTTTTCAGAAATCCCTTGAAAACAAGTGCAACATCAGTTTATCTCAGTAAAATCCTCAGTAAAACCAATTTGAAAACGAAATAAATCATAGTTCAAAAACTTAGTAAAATCATCATAAATCTGCCCCTCGGGCCAAAATCATTTCTTGTAATAGTTTCCCCTCAGGCATTCTCTCAATTGCTCAGTATCAATCATCACTCAGTATCATTCATCACTCAGTATCAGCCCCGCGGGCAATCATCGTCACTCAATCGGTACCGGCACTCACTTGGGGTGTGTACAGACTCCGGAGGGGCTCCTACAGCCCAAGCGCAATAATAACATAAGGCCTGAAAGCCTCCTCACCACTCTCCTGAGGCCTGAAAGCCTCCTCACCACTCTCTTGAGGCCTGAAAGCCTCCTCACCACACTCTTCAGACCTGAAAGCCTCCTCACCTCTCTCATAAGGCCTAAAAGCCTCCTCACCACTCAGTCAGACACTCTCAATTTTCCCTTAGGCCATAAACATACTGGGTTCTCTACCCAAAACAGTGTTTCATTTTTCAATAAATAGTATCAAAATACTCTAAGTGTCAAAAACAATTCATCAGGAAAAGACTAAGTGTAAAATCATAACATATCAGTGAGGAAAATATAATAAACACAACCCTCGAGAGGTAAATAGATCGACACTAGGCCCCAAACATGGCTTACAGCCCAAAACATATCATAATATATAAGTACTAATAAAGCAAAGGCTTAAAAATCGGTTTCGCAACTCAATAGTCGCCCAAATAGGAAAGATGTTTCCAAAGTTTCCACCTTTTCATTTCAAAACCCGTGAAAGGATGCATAGTCCGGGGTTTTATACCCTCAGGACAGGATTTAAAGACATTACTTACCTCAAAACTAGCCCGAAATTACTTCGCAATGCGCTTGCCTCTCGAATCAACCTCCGAAGGCTCCAAATCTACCAAGTTCAGATTTTTATCATCAATATATGCTTAAGGAACGAATTCCAATCGAAAGATATCAAATTTAGCTCAAAAATACGAAACCGGTCAAAACCCGACCCACAGGCCCGCATCCCGAAACTCAGAAACTTTTATACAAAAGTTTTCTTCGTCCTCTCACGAGTCCGTACATATAAAGAACACCAAAATCAAAGTTCGTTTGACCCCTCAAATCGACACCTAAAGGTATCATAATCCCAAGCCTTAAAACCCAATTTTTCTACTAATTGTTCATGAATTTACACTGGTTTTATGTTCTATAATCATCCATAATCGAGTTTTAATGATCAAAACACTTACCTCTATGAAGAACAAGGATTTCCCTCTTCAAAAATCGCCTCTAGAGCTCTTTGTCCGTACAAAAATGGTGAAAAGGTTTAAGTCGCGGAACGGTTTTTTAATTTAACTGCCCAGTGATTCACTCTCCGTGATCGCGGTCAAACACACCCGATCGCATAGACCAAAAACTCCTGACCTCCGCGATCGCAGCATTGTGCACGCGATCGCACGGTGCATTTGCCAGCAACCCCACGCGCCCCAACTTCCTCTGCGTGATCGCACTGCCTTGTTCGTCCCCTACTCCGCGATCGCATCTGCCCATACGTGATCGCACAGAACAAATTATGTCTGCTCAAAATAACTCACCGCGATCGAAATGAATAAAATTGTTGTGTGCAAAAACAAGAAAACCAGTAGTGTTTTTAAGTCCAAATGTGATGACCCAAAAGGTCATCCTGTGTTAATTTAACTAAATCTATGTTACGAGACCCCGAAACCCTCCGTTAATCTCACCTCGATATGCGTGCGCATCCCGGGCACGTAGCCGGGAAGCCTTTATGTGAAAATTTAATAATAAGTTGAATTTGCAATAATTAATTGAATACAGTTGACTTTGGTCAACATTTTTGGTAAACGGATCCGGATATATGATTTGACGGCTCCAGAGGGTCCGTAGGAAAATATGGGACTTGGGCGTATGTCCAGAATCGAATTCCGAGGTCCCAAGCCCGAGAAATGAATTTTTGAAGAAAATTGTTTTCTGAAAATAATTAAGGTTTTTGAAAATGAATTTTGATGTGAAAACCATGTTACGGGGCCCGTATTAAGGTTCCAAAGCCCGGAATAGGTTTAATATATGTTATATGAGTTATCTGTGAAATTTGGTGTAAAACAGACTTGAAATGACGTATTTCGGATCAAAATCGGAATAATTGAACCTTATGAAGTTTTCAGAAAATTCTATGAGTTTTGAGGTTTAATTCATTGATTTTGATGTTATTTTGGTGATTAAAATGCTTGAATAAGTCCGTAGGATGATTTGGGAGCCGTGTGTATTTTTGGTTTTGAGACCCGAGGGCTCGTGTGAGTTTCGGGTAGCTAACGGGGTGCATAAGTAGGGAAAAATTTGGTGTTTTGATGATTTGCTGGTGTCTGGTGTAATAACCTTCGCGAACACGGCCAAGGGCTCGCGAAAGCGAAGGGTAAATTATAGTGGCCTGGGTTTTACTACGCGAACGCGTAGAGGGAGACGTGAACGCGGAGCACTGGACAGTGCTTCTACGCGAATGCGTCCCCAGGGGTGCGAACGCGTAGGCTTAGGGTGAGGTCGGGGGGCAGGGGAGTTTTGTTCTTTGCGAACGCGGGCGTAGGCTCGCGAACGCGGAGGCCTAGGAAGTCAGACCTTCGCGAACGCGGCCCTGGCTCCGCGAACGCGTAGGTCCTAGCAGCTAACCTTTCGCGAACGCGGCCAGTGGCCCGCGAACGCGAAGGGCAATTTTGCCCAGTGATTTTTAATTGTATAAAACAGAAACATTACGGGATTTAACCCACTTCTTCTCAAACATCTTCTTCCCCACTTTCCCTTAGGCGATTTTGAAGATTTCCATCACCATAGCTCCATAGGTAAGTGATTCCCACTCCATTTTCTTTCATTTTTCTTCAACAACCACTAGAATCTAGCCCTAAAATCCTAAAATCAAAGTAGAAATTAGGGGTTTTGTGTAGAGTTAGGGTTTATGGGATTTTGGGTAATTCAACCTCAATTTGGGGTCGGATTTCAAAACAAATCATATATTTGAACTCGTGGGGGTATGGGTAATCGGGTTTTGGTCTGAGCCTCGTGTTTGGACCAAGCGAGCCCGGGGTCGAATTTTGGTATTTTTGGTAGAATGCTAGGAATTGTATAATTAGGCTATGGGATTGTATTAATGAGTCATTATTGATGTTAATAAGTTAATTATGTCTAGACATTGTCGTTTCGGAGGTGAATTCAAAAGGAAAGGCGTGTTAGAAGCTTGAATTGCTATTCATGGACACGAGGTAAGTGTCTTGCCTAACTTTGGTGAGGGAATAGGTATTGTGTGCTATGTGCTATGTGTTTATCATGTTCAATGCATAGGTGAGGTGACGAGTACCTATGCATTGTGTGTCAAGCATGCCGTAAGTCTATTTTGATGAAGTTCTTGTTATTACTTCCATATTCATTGTATTCTGAAAATTGTTTCTACTTGGAAGTTGATTGTTTGTTGAAAATCCTTGTTGATAAACTTGTGATATGATGGTTCGATTGAGGACCCAATTTGTTAAGAGATATAATTGAAAGGATTAGTTATAGTTGAGACCCTTGCCGGGCAATTGTTATGATATTGAATGATATTCTCCCCTTGCTGGGTGATTATGATGTGTATTTCCACTATGCTACATTCCTTGCCATTTGAGATTTGTCATTATTTTGGTGAGGAAGAGTGTAAAGAACGAAGGGTGATGTCGTGCCATGATTTACATTGATTACATCATAAAATGCATAGTGAGGAAGAGAGTAAAAGCACGAAGGTTGATGTCATGCCATGATTCACATTGATTAAAAGCACGTACTTGTGATATGATGGTTCGATATAGGACCCAATTTTTTAAGAGATATAATTGAAAGGATTGGTTATAGCTGAGACCCTTGCCGGGCAATTGTTATGATATTGACTGATATTCTCCCCATTGCTGGGTGATTATGATGTGTATTTCAACTATGCTACATTCCTTGCCATTTGAGATTTGTCATTGTTTTGGTGAGGAAGAGTGTAAAGCACAAAGGTTGATGTCGTGCCATGATTTATATTGCCTCACATTATACATTCCATTGTGAGGAACAGAGTAAAAGCACAAAGGGTGATGCCGTGCCATGATTTATATTATCTTATACCATACATCGCATTGTGAGGAAGAGAGTAAAAGCACGAAGAGTGATGCCGTGCCATTACATACATTGCTCGCATTTATACTTGTTACGTTAGCATTCTTGTTAATTTGCTCTCTTGTTTTCTCCTATGTGTTAATTAATTATTATTATCTCTCACTTGTTACCCCCATTAACTGCTCCCGTATCCCATGCTTATCTGGTTATTCATGCGTTTTTCTATGCTATATCTTGTAGAACTCTACAGGCAGATTATCGTTGTCAGGTCTAGCCTCGTCACTACTTCGGCCGAGGTTAGGCTCGGCACTTACTCAGTACATGGGGTCGGTTGTACTGATGCTACACATGCACTTCTTATTGTTGTGAAGATCCCGCTGCCGGAACCTGTGAACTTCGCTAGAGGGAGTATCCTACAGTCCCCCTCAGAGATTCCAAGGTAGACCCGCAGACGTTCGTGGGCCTTGACGTCTCCTCTATCTCCATTTCCCTATTCTGTCTTATATTTATCCTAGTCTTTCTGAGACAATTCATGTATTTTTCTTCAGAATTTGTATTTAGCACTCTGTTAGCATGTCTGTGAGTAGTGACTCTGGGTTTTGGGAATTATTGCAACGTATTGTGTTTTTTTTTTACTTTCACCTAGTTCTGAAATTTATCTACTTTCGTGTTATGAATTATAATTTGTTCTAGTAAATGCTATTATTTCCGTGATAATATGTTAGTGTAGTTTTTCACGTTGGCTTGTCTAGCGGGTTCAACGTTAGACGCAGTCACGTCGTGAAGGTGGGATTTCAGGTCTTGACAAGTTGGTATCAGAGCCCTAGGTTGCTTAGGTCTCACAACTCATGGACAAACTTGGTAGAGTCTGAGGGATCGGTACGGAGACATTGTACTTATCCCCCAGAGGCTGCAAAGCTAGGAATAACTTCACATTTCTTCTTCTCTGTCGTGTGATATAAATTCTGAGTACTAATTTAGTCTCTATCTTACTCTCTAGATGGCGAGAACACGTGCTTCCCTTGGTTCCGCTCAGCAGCCCGACGCTCCTGCTACAGCTCCTACTCGGGGCCGAGGCCGTAGAGGTCGAGGCCAGGGCCGGGCTCAGCCCAGAGCAGTAGCCCCAGTGAGGATCCTCAGGTCGAGTTTGATGAGGAGATTCCAGCTCCAGCAGTTCCAGTGGGACCAGCTCAGGTCATATAGCGGTTCATTTCTACCCCAGTGCTCCAGGACGCTCTAGTCCGCTTGGTGGGGCTCATGGAGAGCGTGACTCAGGCCAGTCTTCTTCCTACTGCACCAGCCGTCTCTCGGGCTGGGGGAGGTACCCAGACTCCTTCCACTCGTACGCCAGAGCATCTAGCTCCACAGTGTCAGACTCCGGCACCTCAGCCAGCCGAGGTAGCTCAGCCGGGTATTGCAGCCCCTGTAGCTGAGGGAGCAGCTATGTCAGCGGATGCTTTGTGGAGACTGGACAGGTTCACCAAGTTATTCACTACTACTTTTACTGGTGCGCCATCAGAGGACCCCCAGGATTATTTGGACAGCTGTCATGAGGTTCTTCAGAACATGGGCATAGTGGAGTCCAATGGAGTTGACTTTGCTACCTTTCGGTTATCTGGTGCAGCAAAGACTTGGTGGAGGGATTATTGCTTGACCAGACCAGTTGGGTCTGCACTTTTGACTTGGATTCAGTTCTCAGAGGTATTCTTGGGGAAGTTCCTTCCCATTACTCAGTGAGAGGATCTTCGGAGGCAGTTTGAGCGTCTCCAGCAGGGTTCTATGACAGTCACTCAGTACGAGACCAGGTTTATTATCTTAGTCAGGCATGCATTGATGATACTTCCCACGGCTAGGGAGTCAAGTACTGATATTTCCTTCTAGGATGCGGCCGATGTGGCCAGGAGGGTTGAGATGATTTTATCACAGAGTGGTGGTCAGGGGGCTGACAAGAGGCCCCGTCTAGATTCAATGGAGCCTCATCTGGAGGCAGGGATTCTTTCGGCAGAGGTCAGTCACCCCGACCTTTTCAGTCAGCACTTCAGGTATCTCACCGTGCACCGCCAGCTCCTATTAGTGCACAACCATCACCTATTAGTGCACAGCCGCTTCAGAGTTACCAGGGTGGTTATGAGGGTCGTCCGGGGCAGTTCCAGAGTCCCCAGTCATATCAGCAGAGGCTGTGTCATTCTTGTGGTGTTCTGGGGCACATTGCGAGGTATTGCCCCCTGGTTTCTGGTAGTTCTCAATATCAGGGTTCTTGCACCATGGTCCCCGCAGCAGGTGCACCACAACCCCATCAGCCAGCTCGTGGTGGTGGTCGTGGTGCCAGAGGTGGAGGTCAGACTCATAGAGTTGGAGCACAGGCCACGAGGGACGAGGGTCAGGTCGTAGCAGGTCGACCCAGAGATGTTCAGATTGGAAGGGCTCCGCCCCGTTGTTATGTTATTCCTACCAGGCCCGAGGCTGAGGCCTCCGATGCAGTCATCACAGGTACGGTATCAGTTTGCAGCCGAGATGCTTCAGTGTTATTTGATCCGGGTTCTACTTTATCCTGTGTGTCTTAATATTTTGCCCCTTACATGAGCATGCCTCGTGATTCTTTGGGTACTTCTGTGTATGTGTCCACCCCGGTAGGTGATTCTATTGTGGTAGATTGAGTCTACCGTTCCTGCTTAGTTGTTATTGGTGGTTTGGAGACTCGGGTAGATTTATTGCTTCTGGATATGGTAGATTTTTATGTTATATTGGGTATGGACTGGCTATCTCCCTACCATGCTATTCCGGACTGTCATGCCAAGACAATGACCTTAGCCCTGCCTGTAATACCTCGTTTAGAGTAGAGAGGGACTCCTAGTCATTCTTCTAGTAGAGTTATTTCTTATATGAAGGCTCAGCGCATGGTCGAGAAGGGTTTTTTGGCCTATCTGGCCTATGTTCGTGATTTTAGTGCCGAGGTTCCTTCTATAGAATCTGTGCTAGTGGTTCGCGAGTTCCCAGAGGTATTCCATGCTGACCTGCCGGGTATGCCACCCGACAGGGATATCGACTTTTGTATTGAGGTAACTGAGGGCACTCAGCCCATTTCTATTCCACCGTATCATATGGCTCCGCCAGAGTTGAAGGAATTGAAGGAGCAATTGTAGGATTTGTTAGATAAAGGCTTTATCAGGCCTAGTGTTTCTCCTTGGGGTGCTCTAGTGTTGTTCGTGAAAAAGAAAGATGGCTCAATGAGGATGTGTATTGACTACCGGCAGTTGAATAAGGTTACTATTAAGAACAAGCATCCTTTGCCGAGGATTGATGACTTATTTGATCAACTTCAGGGTGCTACGGTATTCTCTAAGATAGACTTGAGATATGGTTACCATCAGCTGAGGATCAGGGCGTCCGACGTTCCTAATATGGTTTTTCGTACTCGTTATGGGCATTATGAGTTTTTGGTTATGTCGTTTGGGTTAACAAATGCCCCTGCTGCTTTTATGGAGTTGATGAACCGGGTATTCAGGCCTTATTGGGACTCGTTCGTGATTGTGTTTATTGATGATATATTGATATACTCTCACAGCCGAGAGGAGCATGAGCGGCACCTTAGAGTCGTCCTCTAGACTCTGAGGGATAGCCAGTTGTATGACAAATTTTCTAAGTCTGAGTTCTGGTTGAGTTTGATGGCATTCCTGGGCCATGTTGTGTCAGCAGAAGGTATTCAGGTTGATCCTAAGAAAATTTCGGCAGTCAGAGATTGGCCTAGGCCCACTTCAGCTACAGATATTCGGAGTTTCTTGGGCTTAGCGGGTTATTATCGCCGATTTGTGGAGGGCTTTTCATCTATAGCAGCCCCGATGACCCGGTTGACCCAGAAAAGTGCTCAGTTTAGGTGATCGGATGAGTGTGAGGCGAGCTTTCAGAAGCTCAAGACAGCCTTGACCACGACACTAGTGTTAGTTTTGCCCACAGGTTCAGGGCCGTATACCGCGTATTGTGATGCTTCACGGGTTGGGGTTGGTGCAGTGTTGATGCAGGATGGCAAAGTCATAGTCTATGCTTCTCGTCAGTTGAAGGTTCATGAGAAGAACTATCCAGTAAAATGATCTGGAGCTTGCAGCTATTGTTCATGCATTGAAGATTTGGAGGCATTACTTGTATGGTGTACCTTGTGAGGTGTTTACGGATCATAAGAGTTTACAGTATCTATTTAGGCAAAAGGAGTTGAACATGAGGCAGAGAAGGTGGTTAGTGTTACTGAAGGATTATGATATTACCATTCTTTATCATCCGGGGAAGGCCAATGTGGTGGCCGATGCTTTGAGCCGGAAGTCAGTCAGTATGGGCAGTCTAGCTTATTTATCAGCCGGGGAGTGACCTCTTGCTTGGGATGTTCAGGCTTTAGCCAACCGTTTTGTGAGATTGGAGGTCTCTGAGTCTGGTGGTGTGTTGGCCCATACCGTAGCTCGTTCTTCATTGTATGATTGTATTCGTACCAGGCAGTATGATGATCGTTGTTTGTGTGCTCTTAGAGATACGGTTCGGCACGGACGTTCCAAGCAGGTCACAATTGATTCTGAGGGAGTTTTGAGGATGCATGGTCGTATTTGTGTACCTGGCGTTGATGGCATTTGTGAGTTGATTCTTCAGGAGGCCCATAGTTCCCGGTATTCCATTCATCCGGGTGCCTCAAAGATGTACCAGGACTTGCGGCAGCATTATTGGTGGCGTCGAATGAAGAAGGATATTGTAGCTTATGTAGCTCGGTGCTTGAGCGGTCAGCAGGTTAAGTACGAGCACCAGAGACTCGGTGGTTTGATGCAGCAGATTCATCTTCCTGAGTGGAAGTGGGAGCGTATCACCATAGACTTTGTAGTTGGGCTCCCAAGGACTCAGAGGAAGTTTGATGCGGTTTGGGTTGTTGTGGATAGGCTGACCAAGTCAGCGCACTTCATTCCGGTATCAGTTTCATATTCAGCGGAGAAGTTGGCAAGGATATATATGAGAGAGATTGTCCGATTGCATGGTGTGCCCTTATCCATTACAGAGGTACTCAGTTTACCTCCTATTTCTGGAGAGTTTTTCAGCGAGAGTTGGGTACACAAATTGAGCTGAGCACAACATTTCATCCTCAGACGGACGGACAGTTTGAGCGTACTATCTAGATCTTGGAGGATATGTTGCGGGCTTGTGTTATTGATTTTGGTGGTTCATGGGACCAGTTCTTTCCTTTAGCTGAGTTTTCCTACAACAACAGCTATCAGTCAAGCATTCAGATGGCTCTGTATGAGGCGTTGTATGGTAGACGGTGTCGGTCTCCAGTTGGATGGTTCGATCCGGGAGAGGCTAGATTGTTGGGTTCTGAGCTAGTTTAGGATGCCTTGGACAAGGTGAAGGTTATTCAGGATAGGCTTTGTATGGCTCAGTCCAAGCAGAAGAGCTATACGTATCGCAGAGTTCTAGATTTGGTATTCATGATAGGAGACCGGGTATTTCATCGAGTGTCACCTATGAAGGGCGTGATGAGGTTCAGGAAGAAGGGCAAGTTGATCCCTAAGTACATTGGTCCATTTGATATTTTGGATAAGGTAGGAGAGGTGGCCTACAGACTTGCCTTGCCACCGAGTTTATCAGCCGTGCACCCGGTGTTTCTTGTGTCTATGCTCCGGAGGTATATTGCGGATCCATCTCATGTACTTGATTTCAGCGGTGTCCAGTTGGACAAGGACTTATCGTATGAGGAGGATCCAATAGCCATATTAGCTCGGCAGGTTCGTCAGTTGAGATCGAAGAGTTATCCTTCGGTTCGTGTTTAGTGGAGGGGTCAGCCTGTTGAGTCAGCGACCTGGGATTCCGAGTCCGATATGCAGAGCTGATATTCCCACCTTTTCCCAGATTCAGGTACCTTCTATGTCCGTTCGAGGATGAACAATTGTTTTAGAGATGCAGATTGTAATGAGCCAAAAGCTCATCCTGTGTTAATTTAACTAAATCTGTGTTTCGAGACCCCAAAAGCCTCCGTTAATCTCACCTCGATGTGCGTGCGCAGCCCGGGCGCGTAGCCGGGAAGCCTTTATGTGAAAATTTGATAATAAGTTGAATTTGTAGTAATTACTTGAATACAGTTGACTTTGGTCCAATTTTTTGGTAAACAGACCCGGACCAGTGATTTGACGGCCCCGGAGGGTCCGTAAGAAAATATGGGACTTGGGCGTATGCCCGGAATCGAATTCCGAGGTCCCAAGCCCGAGAAATGAATTTTTGAAGAAAATTGTTTTCTGAAAATAATTTAGGTTTTTGAAAATGAATTTTGATGTGAAAACCATGTTACTGGGTTCGTATTATGGTTTCGGAGCCTGAAACAGGATTAATATATGTTATATGAGTTATCTGTGAAATTTGGTGTAAAACGGACTTGAAATGACGTGTTTCAGATCAAAATCGGAATAATTGAACCTTATGAAGTTTTAAGAAAATTCTATGAGTTTTGAGGTTTAATTCATTGATTTTGATGTTATTTTGGTGATTTAAATGCTTGAATAAGTCCGTCGGATGATTAGGGAGCCGTGTGTGTTTTTTGTTTTGAGACCCGAGGGCTCGGGTGAGTTTCGGGTAGCTAACGGGGTGCATAAGTAGTGAAAAATTAGGTGTTTTAATGATTTGCTGGTGTCTGGTGTAATACCCTTCGAGAACGCAGCCAAGGGCTCGCGAACGCGAAGGGTAAATTATGGTGGCCTGGGTTTTACTCTACGTGAACACGTAGTGGGAGACATGAACGCGGAGCACTGGATAGTGCTTCTACGCGAACGCGTCCCCAGGGGTGCGAACGCGTAGGATTAGGCTGAGGTCGGGGGCAGGGGGTTTCGTTCTTCGTGAACGCGGGCGTAGGCTTGCAAATGCGGAGGCCTAGGAAGTCAGACCTTCGCGAACGCGGCCCTGGCTCTGCGAACGCGTAGGTCCCAGCAGCTAACCCTTCGCGAACGCGGCCAGTGGCCCGCGAACGCGAAGGGCAATTTCGCCGAGTGATTTTTAATTGTCAAAAATAAAATCATTACGGGATTTAACCCACTTCTTCTCAAACCTCTTCTTCCCCCACTTTCCCTTAGGCGATTTTTAAGATTACCATCACCATAGCTCCATAGGTAAGTGATTCCAACTCCATTTTATTCCATTTTTCTTCAACAACTACTAGAATCTAGGCCTAAAATCCTAAAATCAAAGTAGAAATTAGGGGGTTTGTGTAGAGTTAGGGTTTATGGGATTTTGGGTAATTCAACCTCAATTTGGGGTCGGATTTCAAAACAAATCATATATTTGAACTCATGGGGGTATGGGTAATCGGGTTTTGGTCCGAGCCTCTTGTTTGGACCAAGCGGGCCCGGGGTCGAATTTTGATATTTTTGGTAGAATGCTAGGAATTGTATAATTAGGCTATGGGATTGTATTAATGAGTCATTATTGATGTTAATAATTCAATTATGTCTAGACATTGTCGTTTCGGAGTTGAATTCAAAAGGAAAGGCGGTGTTAGAAGCTTGAATTGCTATTCTTGGATACAAGGTAAGTGTCTTGCCTAACTTTGGTGAGGGAATAGGTATTGTGTGCTATGTGCTATGTGCTATGTTTTTATCATGTTCAATGCATAGGTGATATGACGAGTACCTATGCATTGTGTGTCAAGCATGTTGTAAGTCTATTTTGATGAAATTCTTGTTATTACTTCCATATTCATTGTATTATGAAAATTGTTTCTATTGGAAGTTGATTGTTTGTTGAAAATCCTTGTTGATAAACTTGTGATATGATGGTTCGATTGGAGACCCAATTTGTTAAGAGATATAATTGAAAGGATTGGTTATAGCTGAGACCCTTGCCGGGAAATTGTTATGATATTGACTGATATTCTCCATTTGCTGGGTGATTATGATGTGTATTTCCACTATGCTACATTCCTTGCCATTTGAGATTTGTCATTGTTTTGGTGAGGAAGAGTGTAAAGCACGAAGGTTGATGTCGTGCCATGATTCACATTGATTAAAAGCACAAACTTGTGATATGATTGTTCGATTGAGGACCCAATTTGTTAAGAGATATAATTGAAAGGATTGGTTATAGCTGAGACCCTTGCCGGGAAATTGTTATGACATTGACTGATATTCTCCCCTTGGTGGGTGATTATGATGTGTATTTACACTACGCTACATTCCTTGCCATTTGAGATTTGTCATTGTTTTGGTGAGGAAGAGTGTAAAGCACGAAGGTTGATGTAGTGCCATGATTTATATTGCCTCACATTATACATTGCATTGTGAGGAAGAGATTAAAAGCACGAAGGGTGATGTCGAGCCATGATTTATATTATCTTATACCATACATCGCATTGTGAGGTAGAGAATAAAAGCACGAAGGGTGATGCCGTGCCATTACATATATTGCTCGCATTTATACTTGTTACGTTAGCATTCTTGGCTCTCTTGCTTTCTCCTATGTGTTAATTAATTGTTCTTATCTCTCACTTGTTACCCCCTTTATTTGCTCCCGTATCCCATGCTTATCTGGTTATTCCTGTGTTTGTCTATGCTATATCTTGTAGAACTTTACAGGCAGATTATCGTTGTCAGGTCTAGCCTCGTCACTACTTCGGCCGAGGTTAGGCTCGGCACTTACTCAGTACATGGGGTCAGTTGTACTGATACTACACTTGCACTTCTTATTGTTGTGTAGATCCCGCTGTCGGACCCTGTGAACTTCGCTAGAGGGAGTATCCTACAGTCCACCTCAGAGATTCCAAGGTAGACCCGCAGACGTTCGTGGGCCTTGGCGTCTCCTCTATCTCCATTTCCCTATTATGTCTTATATTTATCCTAGTCTTTCTGAGACAGTTCATGTATTTTTCTTCAGACTTTGTATTTAGCACTCTGTTAGCATGTCCGTGAGTAGTGACTCCGGGTTTTGGGAATTATTGCAACATATTGTATTTTGTTACTTTCACCTAGTTCTGAAATTAATCTACTTTCGTGTTATGAATTATAATCTGTTCTGGTAAATGCTATTATTTCCGTGATAATATGTTAGTGTAGTTTTCCATGTTGGCTTGTCTAGTGGGTTCAATGTTAGACGCAGTCACGACCTGAAGGTGGCATTTCGGGTCGTGACACCAAACGAGTCCGTTAATCACCCGAAATCAATCTCAAGCCCCTCGGGACCCCAACCAAATAAACGAACACATCACATATGATCACTCAAACTTAGTTGCACTCTCAAAACATCAAAACTCACATCAAAGCACCAAATTCACATCGGATTCAAGCCTAAGAACTTTGATATTTCTAAAATCCCCCAATGATGCCGAAACTATCCAAATCAACTCCGATTGACCTGATATTTTGCAGACAAGTCCAAAATGACATTATGTACCTCCTCCAACTGTCGGAATTCCATTCTGACCCCGATAGCCTATTTTCCACTGCTGACCGAAAATCACCAAAAACTAACTTTCGCCAATTCAAGCCTTATTCTACACCGGACATCACAAAATTATTCTGAACACACTCCTAAGTCTCAAATCACCTAACGAAGCTATTAGAGCCATAAAATTTGCATTCCGAGGTCGTTTGCCAATAAATCAACTCTCAGTTGACTTTTTTACATTTTAAGGCTATTTTTAAAGGCTAATTGACTGAACTCTCACTACCACCATTCAATTTCAAGCCTATAAACTCTAATACATCAAATACAGTATAACCAATCAATAAAAAGTCAATAATAACAATTATAATGTGGGTTTCACTTAACGACGGACCGGGTCGTTACAAATCCGCTAAGTAAATACAATAGTCTAATATTCCATTTTAATAAAATACATCCCAAACACATCCCAGAACTTGGTGACACAAGTGCATGAGCAAATTTCTAAGAATTTAAACAGATACTACAATGCTTGTCCGAAATACAATTGGACAAGGAATTTAAAATAAAAATAAATACATCAGAGGGAGACTCTGTCATTTGCGAATCGCATCCGGATGATGCAGCTCGCCTAAGTCTCCAAGCCAGCCACATCGCTGTGAAATTACCTGTGCAATAAAATGCACAACAAGTGTAGCATGAGTACGAAAACAACGTGTACTCAGTAAGTATCCCGCCTAACCTCCGAGAGGTAGTGACGAGAGGTCGAATTAGACACCTGCTAGAAGTCAGTTTAGTATAGTCAAGTGAGACACTAAGCGGGAATATCATAGGCGATCTAATAAAATCAGGGATAAGTAATATCAACTTCTTTCACATTTAACACTTTAAATCTTCGTCATTTCAGTTGGCAATTTAAAACTTCATAGGCCAATAAACAGGTAATAATTATAGAAAATACACATCAATTATCATGCGCAAGAAATGCCGAGGGTCGAACGGTGCGGACCAACAATAATATAATGTGCACTGCCGAGGGTCGAACGGCTCGAACCATAGATGCATCTATCTTCCCCGCTTGCGAATCGATCATGCGACGCGGTCATATATAAATAATAGAGTTATCCGGCTCGCAAATCATCCATGCGACTCAGGTGCTCATATATACACATATTCACATAATTAATCCGCATTCTTATCAGGAAACGAGTTTCTCCAAGAAATGATAAAATTCTCTTTAACTGAACATGAGGATAGTATTTAAATCATTTTTGGAAATTCACTTGCCAAGTTCAATAATGTTTAAATATTATAACTTTGTGAGGAACACAATTATCCACGGAAGAATCAATTTTCTTTCTAAATGATTAAGAGAAGTAAACTCTAACCTTCTTAGGTAGTCAATTACTAATTCTCTAGCATTAATAGTCTAATATTGTTGGAAAAATCACAAGTACAACACGTAAGGCATGCTAGTAGGTCCTACACTACCCGGACACAAGCATAATAGTAGCTACGCACGGACTCCCGTCACCTCGTACGTATGTAGCCCCCGAAAATAGTAGCACATAAATAATTAGTTCACATGTGGGGACAATTCCCCCTCACAAAGTTAGAAAGGAGACTTACCTCACTCCGAAATTCCATAACCGGCTTCCAAGCCCTTCCGATGACTCAAATCGTTGCCAACGCTCCGAAACTAGCCAAATAAAGGCAAACTAATGAAAATATACTCTAATACTTGTAACAATTTAAATTATATAAATTCCCAACTCCTCTCAAGAAATTGACCAAAATGCCCTCAGGCCCACGTGCCCGGATTCTAAAATTTCTCGAAGATAAACTCTACCCATAGTCTTACTATCTCAAATATACAATTTACTCTAATTTCCATGCTTAATTTCGTGGAAAAAATCCAAAATATCAATTTCTAGGTTTTCTTCCAAATTCCATAATTTTCACAATTTGTTACACTTAAATCCGAACCTAAAGCGTGTATTTAACTTGAAATGAGTTGGAACCACTTACCTTGTGATCCTTGAATAAAACCTCCCCTTGAAGCTCCCCACAGTCGCCCATACCAAATGATAAGTGGGAGAAAAATGGCCAAATTCCCGTTTTAAACATTGCACTCCCTCCAGCCTTTTCACACATGCGGTGCAATAACTGCTCCTGCGGCTCCGCACCTGCGGAATTTCCATCGCAGGTGCGGCTCCACTCAACCCAGCAACACCCCGCTTCTGCGATCATCGTTTCCCCATATACGCCCTCGCAGGTGCGGACATACCCACGCACCGGCCCGCATCTGCGTCTCCTTGGCCGCTTCTGCTACTCCGCACCTGCGGCCATAGCCTCGCAGGTGCAGTCACACCAGACACCAGCAGCTCCAGCCTTTCTTCAAACTCCATATTTGAACTGTTAACCACCCGGAATTCACCCGAGGCCCCTGGGACCCTGTAGAGTTACAGCAACCTGTTCCAAATCATAATGCGGACTTGCTCGAGGCCGTAAATCATATCAAATAACATCGAAACAACGAATCGCTTCCTAATTCACTCTTTATGAACTTAGAAATTTCAACTTCTACATCTGACGCCGAAACATATCAAATCACGTTCGATTGACCCCAAATTTTGCACACAAATCATATTCATCATTACGGACCTGCTTCAACTTTCGGAATCACATTCCGACCCCGATATCAAATTTTCCACTTCCGATCGGACTTCTCAAAAACCTTCAAATTTCTATCTTTAGCCAAATGACTTCAAAATAACCTACGAACATCCGAATTCACTTCCGATCGTGCTCCCAACTCCAGAATCACCATACGGAGCTATTCCCAGACTCAAAATCCCAAACGGACATCAAAATCAGCGATATGCACTTCAACCCAGACTTATGAAATTCCTTCTAAAATGCTAACTTCCACAATATACGCCAAAACGCTCCCGGGTTATCCAAAACCTGATCCGGACATACGCCTCAGTCTGAAATCATCATACGAACCTGCTGGAACCTTCAGATCCTGATTCTGAGGTCGTTTACTCCAAATTCCAATCTTAGTCGATTCTTCCAACTTAAGGCTTCTGAAATGAGAATATTCTTTCCAATTTGACTATGAACTTCCCGAAATTCAACTCCGACCACGCCTACGAGTCATAATACCTGAAACGAAGTTGCTCATGACCTCAAACTGCTGAACGACGCACTAGAGCTCAAAATGACCGACCGGGTCGTTACACTCTGAAACTTGGAAAAATGGGGCTTATTTACATTTATTGTATTTACATGAACAGATATACAAATAGAAATAAAAGTTGAGGGAGAGTACGATTTTCCGTAAAAGAAGCTGAAGAAATTCTGGGATTGATCAACTAGATCACTTCAGGCATCTTACCAAGTTCCAATGGCTTCTTCGGAGAAGGGCCCTGTAAGTAATATGCAAATTGTGTAAAAAGTACTAGAAAAAAAGTATCAATTAAAAGCTTGTAAAATAAAATTAGATTATACTTGAAAGTAGGCACATATAAAACGTTGGACAAAGTAACATGGAAATTGACTCGGACAGCGCCAATAGATGTGACTTTCACTTTATAGCCATTAGGTAAAATGACAAGATATGGGATAGAAAGGTTAGTTACATTGGTGAGTAATGATTTGTTGAAGGTCATGTGATCTGATGCTCCAATATCCTGAATCCAAGTACCAGAATTCAGCATACTACTCAGACAAGCACAACTCCTGTAGATTTAGAGAGAATAATAGGCAGGAACACCTGTAAAATTAGCTGCACTAGAGACTGACTGATTCTGATTATGTGGATCATCAACATGAACATTTTGAAGAATATTCATGATCTACTTGTACTGTTCTGGAGTAATTGTATTTGGGGAAAGAGTAGTGTCAGGACCAGCATCAGATTTTGGTTCAGCAGAAGAATGCACATTAGAAACAATCCGCACATTCTTATTTCCAAAATTGAAAATTTGCGGAAAATCGTGAAGTTTGTAGCATTTTTTTATCACATGCCCATTTTTCGTGCAATACTTGCAAAACAGCTTCTTAGGATAAACATAACCCTTTTGATTATTGAAGTTCTGGGTGTTGGACTTCTGAGTAGTAGGATTGTTGAAATTTTGAGTTGTGCGATTATTGATGTAACGACCCGACCGGTCGTTTTGTGTTCTAGAACCATGTGCCCCTAAATAAGACTTCTCGTAGTTGCTTTTACTAATTTATAACTTGCAGGGATGGTTGGTTCCAGGTTTGGGGGAGTTTGGAGTGGTATAGGAACACTTAGTTCATTAAGGTTGGCCTTAAAGACCAAAGTTTGACTTCAGTCAACATTTTTAGTAAACGACCTTGAAATCGAGATTTGAAAGCTCCAGTAGGTTCGTATGATGATTTCGGACTTGGACGTATGTCGCAACCCCAAATCCTAACTGGTCGTGATGGCGCCTATCGTGGAACTAGGCTAGCCACTATCACATAATTACACAATTCCTGTAATAAAATTTACCAAAATCATTAATAGCAAGTATAAAATCTTCTAAGTCTTTAACAGAACGCAATATAATATAACAGTCTAAAACCATTCCCCAGAATTGGAGTCAACTGATCACGAGCATCTAAAAATAATACTAACACTGCTAATGTCATAAACCAATGTCTCCGAACAAAATACTAAATACTAATGAAGGAAGGGAAATGGAGAAGTTGTGGATGCTGGACAGCTCCTCGAAATCCCGAATGTTGGCGCCGATCGGACTCAGATGATTACTGCTCAGAACCAGTACCTAGATCTGCATACAGAGGTGCAGGGAGTAATGATGAGTACGCCAACTCAGTAGTAATGAAAATAAATCACGTCTGAAAACAAGAATCACACAGTACATCACATCAATTCACAATTAGTAAAATACTGAGTCTTAATAAAATAAACATCTAGTACATATGTTTGAAAACCAATTTTCGTAAAAATTCTTTGAACAAGTATATTCTCAAATGTTTCTCAGTAAACTCCCAAAAATCTCAGTATGAAAAATGAAGTGAATCATAATCAAAAGCTCAGCAAAATATCATTAAAAACTGCCCCTCGAGCCAAATCATCACTCATAATCAGTCACTCAGCACCTCACCATCACGCAGTAACAGTCACTCAGCACCTCACAGTCACTAATACCTGCCAATCACTCGTCACTCGGCACTCGCACTCAGTAGGTATCTGCGCTCACTAGGGATGTACAGACTCTGGAGGGGCGCCTACAGCTCAAGCTCTATAAACAGCCAAATAATGGCATCAATCATTCAGGCACTCGACCTCTCTCATATCATAAACATCCTCACAATATTGGCTCTCGGCCTCACTCGGTCATACACTCTCAACATGCCACTCGGGCCATAAATAAACGGGGTTCTCGACCCAAAATAGTATTTCATTTCAGGAAATAATAATATCAACAAATGTGAGTGTCAAACAATTTAACCAGAAAGACTGAGTGTAAAATCAAAATTTCTACGTGAGGAATATCAGAAAATAGCCCCCAAGGGGTTTAAACAGATCGGCACAAGTCCCCAAACATGGCTTACAGCCCAAATATATCAAAAACATAGTAATACTATTTAACATATGATTTAAAAACAGTCTAGCAACTCAATAGTTGCCTTAGGAGGAACAAATTTCCAAATTTCCAGTCCGTGAACGCCCCACACTCGTCATCCAGTGTGTGCGTCACTCCAAACCAGTGAAAGGATGTAAAGTCCGGGATTTCATACCCTCAGGAAATGATTTAAAGACATTACTTACCTCAAACTAGCCCGAAAAGCTACTCTGCAATACTCTTGCCCCTCGAATCGGCTCCCGAATGCTCCGAATCTATCAAAATCAGATTTATCACATCAAAATACGCTAGGGGGGATGAAACCCAATCGAAAAATATCAACATTAGGCACAATTCCCGGATTTGGCCAAAACCCGACCCCCGGGCACACGTCTCGGAACTCGACAAAATTATACTAAAACGATCATCATCATCTCACGAGTCTGTACATATAAAGAACGCTGAAATTGGAGTCCAAATGACCCCTCAAATCCTTCTTAGAAAATCTCTTAAACTCAAGCCCTAATTCTCCCCTTTTCCACTGATTTTCCCCAATTAAACACTACTAATTAGGTCGTTAATCACATATAATCGAGTTAATAAGTCCAAAAACCTTACCTCAATGAAGAACAACTGTTTTCCTCTTCAAAAACCCTCAAAAAGCTCGGGACCCGCAATAACAATGGTGAAAAGAAGACTAAAAATCGCTAAGTCCTCCTTTTATACTTTCTGCCCAGGATTTTCGCACCTGCGGCCCTTTTTCTCGCACATGCGGTCCCCACCTGCGCTCAAGACCACCGCACTTGCAGTTTTTCATTAATCAGACAAATTCTCGCACATGCGGCTCACAGATGCGGCCACACAACCGCTTCTGCGGATTCTCCCCCATCTGGCCTCCACCGCACCTACGACCTTTTTGGCCGCTCCAGCGGCTCGCACCTGTGGTCAAATATCCGCAGGTGCAGAAATCACAGTAGCAGAAACACCAGCAGCTGATGCTGCATTTTTCAAGCCTAAATATTCCCGTTAACCATCTGAAATCAATCTAGAGCCCCTCGGGACCCCAACCAAACATACCAACACATCGTAAATGATCATTCAGACTTAGTCGCACCCTCAAAACACCCAAACTAACATCAAAACACCAAAATCGCCTCAAATTCAAGCCTATGAACTTTGAAATTCCTAAATTCCACCAACAATACAGAAACCAACCAAAACACATCCGATTGACCTGCAAATTTTGCACACATATCCAAAATGACATTACGAACCTGTTCTAACTTCCGGAATTCCATTCCGACTCCGATAGCCTATTTTCCACTGCCGACCGGAAATCGCCAAAAACTAACTTTCGCCAATTCAAGCCTAATTCTTTACTGGACATCAAAAAAACATTCTGAACAGACCTCTAAGTCCCAAATCACCTAACAAAGCTATTCGAGCCATAAAGTCCGCATTCCGAGGTTTTTTACCAATACGTCAACTCCCAGTTGACCTTTCCACTTATAAAGTCATTTTTAGAGACTAAGTGTCTCAATTCTCACTAACACCGTTCCGAACCCGAGCCAACCAACTCCAACACATCTTAAACAGTATAACCAATATGTGACAAGGCAAAACAGAAATAATAATGCAGATTGTACAGAACGACCGGCTAGGTCGTTACATTCTCCCCCTCTTAAACAAACGTTCATCCTCGAACGAGTCTAAAAACATACCTGATGTCTCAAACAAGTGAGGATATCTGCTCTGCCTCTCCCGTTCGGTCTCCCAAGTAGCCTCCTCCACTGGCTGACCTCTCCACTGTACCTTCACTGAAGCTATATCCTTAGACCTCAACTTTCTGACCTGACAACCCAAAATGGCCATTGACTCTACCTCATATGACATATCACCCTCGAGCTGAACTGTGCTGAAGTCCAAAACATGAGACGGGTCACCAACATACTTCCAGGGCATCGACACATGGAATACCGGATGCACACTCGATAAGTTGGGTGGCAAGGCAAGTCTATAAGCCACATCTCCAATCTTCTGAAGCACCTCAAAAGGCCCAATGAACCGGGGACTCAGTTTTACCCTCTTTCCGAACCTCATAACACCCTTCATGGGTGACACCTTCAGCAGTACCTTATCACCCTCCATGAAAGACACATCCCGGACCTTCCGATCCGCATAACTCTTCTGCCTAGATTGCGTTGTGCGAAGTCGCTCCTGAATCAACTTCACCTTCTCCAACGCATCCCGGACCAAATCTGTGCCCAGTAACCTAGCCTCACTCGGCTCAAACCAACCAACCAAAGATCTACACCTCCTACCATATAGAGCCTCATATGGGACAATCTGAATACTGAACTGGTAGCTATTATTATATGCAAACTCCGCGAGTGGCAGAAACTGATACCACGAACCCCTAAAATCGATCACACAGGCACGTAACATGTCCTCCAAAATCTAAATAGTCCACTCCGACTGCTCGTCGGTCTGAGGATGAAATCCAGTGCTCAACTCCACTTGAGTACCCATACCTCTCTGCACGGCCCTCCAAAACTGAGACGTGAACTGAGTACCTCTGTCAGAAATGATAGAAACAGGAACTCCATGCAATCGGACAATCTCCCTGATGTAGATACCAGCTAACTGCTCCGAAGTATAAGTAGTACTGACAGGAATGATGTGCGCGGACTTGGTCAGTCGATCCAAAATGACCCAAATAGCATCAAACCACTTCACAACCCATGGAAGCCCAACTACAAAATCCATGATGATCCGCTCCCACTTCCACTCTGGAATATCTAACCTCTGAAGTAATCCACCTGGTCTCCGGTGCTCATACTTGACCTGCTGGCAGTTGAAACACCGTGCTACATGCTTAACAATATCTCTCTTCATCCGCCTCCACCAATACTGTTGTCTTAGATCCTGATACATCTTCGCGGCACCAGGATGGATGCAAATACGACCTTGCATCCTCATAACCCCATCATCACCAATAGTCACATCTCTGGCATCACCTCGACAGACCCCGTCCTGAAGAACTAACAAGTGTCGGTCATCATACTGGCGTGCTCTAATTTGATCATAAAGAGAAGACCTGGAAGCCATGCTAGTTAACACCCGCGGAGTCTCTAACAAATCCAATCTCACCATCTGACCCGCTAAAGCATGAACATCAAGTGCTAAAGGTCGCTCTGCTGCTGAAAGGTAAGCTAGACTCCCCAAACTCTCTGCTCTGCGACTCAGGCCATCGGCCACTACATTGGCTTTCCCCGGATGATATAAAATAGTGAGGTCATAATCCTTGAGAAGCTCCAACCATCTCCTCTGACGCAAATTCAAGTCCTTCTGCTTTATCAAATACTGCAGACTATGATGATCGGTGAAAATCTCACACTGCGCCCCATACAAGTAATGTCGCCAAATCTTCAATGCATGAACAATGGCAGCTAACTCAAGATCGTGCACTAGATAAGTCTTCTCATGCACCTTCAATTGTCTAGACGTGTAGGCAATCACCCTACCGTCCTGCATCAATTCTGCTCCCAAACCAACTCTAGAAGCATCACAGTAGACTGTATAAGAACCCGAACCAGTAGGCAAAACCAATACCGGAGTTGTGGTCAATGCTGACTTGAGCTTTTGAAATCTCTCCTCACACTCATCAGACCATCTGAATGGAGAACCCTTATGGGTCAATCTGGTCAAGGGCGAAGCAATAAAACAGAACCCTTCCACAAAGCGACGGTAATATACCGCCAAAACCAAGGAAACTCCTAATCTCTGTAGCTGAGGACGGTCTGGGCCAACTCTGCACCGCCTCAATCTTCTTCGGATCAACCTGAATACCCTCACTAGACACCAAGTGCCCCAAGAAAGCTACTGAACCAAGCCAAAACTCACACTTGGAGAATTTTGCATAAAGCTTCTCCTCCCTCAACCTCTGCAACCTGAACATGCTCCTCCTGGCTACGAGAATACACCAGGATGTCATCAATGGACACAATGACGAAAGAATCAAGGTAGGGCTGAAAAATGTTGTTCATCAATTGCATGAACGCGACTGGGGCATTGGTCAGCCCAAATGACATGACCAAGAACTCATAATGACCATATCTAGTCCTGAAAGTGGTCTTCGGAATGTCGGAATCCCGAATCTTCAGCTGATGATACCCGGATCTCAAATCAATCTTAGAGAACACTCTAGCTCCCTGAAGTTGGTCAAACAAGTCATCAATATGGGGAAAAGGATATAGGTTCTTCACTGTAACATTGTTCAGCTGCCGATAATCAATACACATACGCATAGAGCCATCCTTCTTCTTCACAAAAAACACCAGCGTACCCCAAGGTGACACACTAGGCCGAATGAACCCCTTATCTAAGAGTTCCTGAAGCTGCTCTTTCAACTCCTTCAACTTCGTTGGTGCCATACGATAAGGTGGAGTAGAGATAGGCTTGGTGCCTGCACCAAGTCAATACCAAAATCAATGTCCCTATCAGGTGGCATGCCTGGCAGGTCTGTAGGGAATATGTCCGAAAAATCATGGTCCACAGGAACAGAATCAATAGAAGGAGTCTCACTACTAACATTCCTCACAAAAGCCAGATAATATTCACATCCCTTCTCAGCCATACGCTGAGCCTTCAAGTAAGAAATCACTATGCTAGCCACATGCTCAATAGACCCTCTCCACTCAACTCTTGGAACTCCGGGAATAGCCAGGGTCACGGTCTTAGTGTGACAATCAAGAATAGCATGACATGGGGATAACCAATCCATGCCCAATATCACATCAAAATCAACCATGCTAAGCAACAACAAGTCTACTCGGGTCTCCAGACCCCCAATAGATATCACACACGACCGGTACACACGGTCCACAACAATAGTATCGCCCATCGGAGTCAACACATGAACAGACGTAACTAAAGACTCACGGGGCATATCCAGAGAGTGAGAAAAATAGCGCAGGGGCTCGGCTCCCGAACCGTACGTGAGCTGTCTCGTACGGCTCTTCCTAAGAACTTGAAGCCCCCTCTCTCTAAATAGAAAAAAATGCATTTACAAGACAAAAAAGACTTTTTCAAAAAGCCTTCGCCCTCCTATTCAACGGGGCTATTAGAGAAGCAGCTTCGTTCCTTGACTTGTTTTCTCAGTCAAGCTTCCTTGTCACGAAACATAAGAGTATGTGGAACCAGGGTCAAATAAAGCCAAAGCATCACTGTGATAGATTGAGATAATACCTGTAATCACCGCATCAGAGGCCATAGCATCAGGCCTAGCTGGGAGTGCATAGATACATGGCTGGCCTCCACCTGTTCGACCTCCCACTCTAGGGCGGCCTCTAGTTTCCTGACCACCACCCCTGGCTTCCTGGGTAGGTGGTGAAGTGACTGGGGCTGATATCGAGGGCTGAACCCTCTGCTGCGATGAACTACCAGGACGACGAGGACACTACCTCCATAAATTCCCAAACTCTCCACACTCAAAACAACTACCTGGAGTTGGAGATGGGGACTGAAGGGAACCCCTGCCACTAGAATAGCCACCAGATGAACCATGCATAGAAGAACCTTGGAAAGATGATGCTCTGGAAGAGCTCTGAGCTGGAAGGGAACTAAAGGAAGAACATCTCGGATGAGAGCTGGACCCTGCCCCGAAGATGTGCCACTATAAGATGGGCGAGCTGGCTAAGAAGGCCTAAATGGACGACCTCTACTGCGTTGAAACTACCCTCTGGAAGGGGCACCAATGAAGCTACCTGATCCCCGAGGCCTCTTAGCCTCCCTCTCCTCACGCTCCTGCTTGCGAACCGACTCAATATCCCGAGCAATGTCAACAACCTGCTCGAATGTAGCTCCAGACACTCTCTCCCTGGACATCAAAATGTGGAGCTGGTAAGTGAGACCATCTACAAACCTCATGATACTCTCCCTATCAGTATGGACTAACTCAGATGCATGTCGAGCCAACTCAGAAAATCGCATCTCGTACTGTGTAACTGACAACTCTCCCTGGCGCAGCTGCTCAAACTGCCTGCGTTGCTCCTCTCTGTGGGACTGAGGAACATACTTCTCCGAAAAGATTGTGGAGAACTGCTTCCATGTGAGGGGTGCTGAACCAACAGGCCTACGCCTCTCAAATGCCTCCCACCAAGTGAAAGCAGCACAAGAAAACTAAAATGTAGCAAACGAGACCCCACTGGTCTCCAATATCACAGCGGTACGGAGTATCCTCTAACACTTATCCAGAAATCCCTAGGCATCCTAACCCTCTACGCTGCTGAAAGTCGGAGGCTAAAGTCTACTGAACCTCTCCAGCCTGCGCTCCTCATCCTCGGGCATGGCTGGGACCACATAGTTCTGACTGGGGAAACCGGCTCGGCTGGGACTGCCCTCGATATCTGCAGGCCCTGTACAACCTGCTCAAGTGTCCGAGCAGCTGGAGTTTAAGTGCCTCCCCCAGCTTGAGATGAAGCGGCAGTAGTAGACATAATAACTACCTGAGCCAAACTGGTACACACTGTCAAGATCTGGGCCAGGGTCTCCTGATGACCCAGAATGACAATAGGCACTACCAGTGCCTGAGCCTGTCCCGCTGGAGCACCCTCAGCGGGAACCTGGTCCTAAATAGTAGGGGGATCCACTGGTACTGTCCCAGCTGCTGCACAGGCTGGCCTCTAACTCCACCACAGCCTCGACCCCTCGTGGGTCCAGCTGGTGCTTGGTCACCCTAATCTGTAGCGTGTGTCCGCACAATCTGTGAGAGAATGACACGATAGAGTTCAAGAAAATGAGATTTTTCCTAACAATTTTGTAGCCTCTTGAAGATAAGTACAGACGTCTCCGTACCGATCTGCAAGATTCTACTAAACCTGCTCATGACCGTTGAGTCTTATGTAACCTAGTGCTCTGATACCAACTTGTCACGACCCCAAATCCTAACTGGTCGTGATGGAGCCTATCGTGGAACTAGGCTAGCCAATATCACATAATTACACAATTCCTTTAGTAAAATTTACCAAAATCATTAATAGCAAGTATAAAATCTTTTAAGTCTTTAACAGAACGTAATATAATCTAAGAGTCTAAAACCATTCCCCCGAACTGGAAACAACTGATCAAGAGCATCTAAGAATAATACTACCACTGGTAATGTCATAAAACAACGTCTCCGAACAAAATACTAAATACTAATGAAGGAAGGGAAATGGAGAAGTTGTGGACGCTGGACAGCTACCTCGAAATCTCGAATGCTGGCGTCGATCGGACTCAGATTATTACTGCTCAGAACCAGTGCCTGGATCTGCAAACAGAGGTACAGGGAGTAATGATGAGTACGCCGACTCAGTAGTAATGAAAATAAATCAAGTCAGAAGATAAGAATCACACAGTACAACACATCAATTCACAATTGGTAAAATACTGAGTCTTAATAAAATAAATATCTAGTACATATGTTTGAAAACCAGTTTCCGTAAAAATCCTTTGAACAAGTATATTCTCAAATGTTTCTCAGTAAACTCCCAAAACTCTCAGTATGAAAAATGAAGTGAATCATAATTAAAAGCTCAGCAAAATATCATTATAAACTGCCCCTCGGGCCAAATCATCACTCATAATCAGTCACTCAACACCTCACCATCACTCAGTAACAGTTACTCAGCACCTCACAGTTACTTATACCTCCCAATCACTCGTCACTCGGCACTCGCACTCAGTAGGTACCTGCGCTCACTGGGGGTGTACAGACTCCGGAAGGGCTCCTACAGCCCAAGCGCTATAAACAGCCAAATCATGGCATCAATCACTCAGGAACTCGGCCTCTCTCATATCATAAATATCCTCACAATATTGGCTCTCGGCCTCGCTCAGTCAGACACTTTCAACATGCCACTCGGGCCATAGATAAACGGGGTTCTCGACCCAAAACAGTATTTTATTTCAGGAAATAATAATATCAACAAATCTGAGTGTCAAACAATTTAACCAGAAAAACTAAGTGTAAAATCAAAATTTCTACGTGAGGAATATCAGAAAATAGTACCCCAAGGGGTTTAAACAGATCGGCACAAGGCCCCAAACGTGGCTTACAGCCCAAATATATCAAAAACATAGTAATACTATTTAACATATGATTTAAACACAGTCTAGCAACTCAATAGTTGCCTCAGGAGGAACAGATTTCAAAATTTCCAGTCCGTGCACGCCCCACACTCGTCATCCAGTGTGTGCGTCACTCCAAACCAGTGAAAGGATGTAAAGTCCGGGGTTTCATACCCTTCTGACAGGATTTAAAGACATTACTTACCTCAAACTAGCCCTAAAAGCTACTCTACAATACTCTTTCCACTCAAATCGACTCCCGAATGCTCCGAATCTATCAAAATCAGATTTATCACATCAAAAGCGTTTTGGTATAAATTTTGTCGAGTTCCGAGACGTGGGCCCAGGAGTCAGGGTTTGGCCAATTTTTGGAATTGTGCCTAATGTTGATATTTTTCGATTCGGTTTGATATCATAATCATCTCACGAGTCTGTACATATAAAGAACGCTGAAATCGGAGTCCAAATAACCCCTCAAATCCTTCTTAGAAGGTCTCTTAAACTCAAGCCCTTGTTCTCCTTTTTTCCACTGATTTTCCCCAATTAAACACTACTAATTAGGTCCTTAATCACATATAATCAAGTTAATAACTCCAAAAAACTTACCCCAATGAAGAAAATTTGTTTTCCTCTTCAAAAACCCTCAAAAAGCTCGGAACCCGCAATAACAATGGTGAAAAGAAGACTAAAAATAGCTAATTCCTCTTTTTATACTTTCTGCCAAGGCTTTTCGCACCTGCAGCCCTTTTTCTCACACATGCGGTCCGCACCTATGCTCAGGACCACCGCACCTGCGGTTTTTCATTTACTGGACAAATTCTCGCAAATGCGGCCACATGGTCGCTTCTGCGGATTCTCTTCCATCTGGCCTCCACCGCACCTACGACCTTCCTGGCCGCTCCTGCGGCTCGCACCTGCGGTCAAGTATCCACAAGTGCGGAAATCACAGTAGCAAAAGCACCAGCAGCTAATGCTGCATTTTTCAAGCCTAATAATTCTCGTTAACCATCCGAAATCAATCCCGAGCCCCTTGGGACCCCAACCAAACATACCAACACATCGTAAATGATCATGCAGACTTAGTCGCACCCTCGGAACACCCAAACTAACATCAAAACACCAAAATCACCTAAAATTCAAGCCTATGAACTTCGAAATTCCTAAATTCCATCAACGATGCCGAAACCAACCAAAACACATCCGATTGACATATCCAAAATGACATTACGAACCTATTCTAACTTTCGGAATTTCATTCTTACTCCGATAGCCTATTTTCCACTGCCGACCGGAATTCACCAAAAACTAACTTTCGCCAATTCAAGCCTAATTTTATACCAGACATCACAAAAACATTCCGAACACACTCCTAAGTCCCAAATCACCTAACGAAGCTATCCGAGTCATAAAATCTTCATTCCGAGGTCGTTTACCAATAAGTCAACTCCCAGTTGACTTTCCCAACTATAAAGTTATTTTTAGAGACTAAGTGTCTCAATTCTCACTACCACCATTCCGAACCCGAGCCAACCGACTCCAACACATTCTAAACAGTATAACCAATATGTGACAAGGCAAAAATAGAAATAATAATGCAGATTCTACGAAACAACCGGCCGGGTCGTTACAACGTATGTTCGGAACTGGTTTTGGATGACCCGGGAGCGTATCAGTGCCAAATAGTGAAATATGATTCCTTAAGTTCAAAAATTGAGGTTTGGAATGTGTTTTTGTGATATCGGTGTCCAAACAAAATTCCGAGATCGGAAATAGTTCCGTCATGTCATTTATGACTTGTTCGCAAAATTTGGTGTCATTCCGAGTAGTATAGGTATGTTTCGGCATGTTGAAAGTGAATTCAAGAACTTGAAGTTCAAAGTTTGATTCAATTTGGTTTTGGGGTCGGATTCTTAGTTTCGTGGTTGATTTTCGCATTCCAAGAATTCGAGCGAGTCCGTATCATGAATACAGACCTATCAGTGCCTTTGGATGGGGTTCTGGGGGGCTCGGGTGAGTTTCGAACCCCTCGAAGATAAATGCTAAAAACCAAAGTTTGCCCAGTCCGGTTTCCTTCTTCGCGTTTGCGGGTGTACGGCGACGTTCGCGAAGAAGGAGTTGGGTAGGGGTAACGGATGAGCTTCGCGTTCGCGATGCCCCCCCCACGTTCACGAAGGTTGTAAGAGGGAATCTTCCTCGTAGGTGAAGTAACGAATTATGTGCTACTATTTGTGGGGGCTACGCACGCACAAAGCGAAGATAGTCCATGAGTAGCTACTATTATGTTATGTCGGGGGAGTTTAGGATCCACAATCATGCTTTATGTGCCGTATTTGTAAATTTTAATGATAATCTAGGTTTCCAGATATCATCGAGTTATTATGTGAACATCTAAAAGGATGCATTTCGCCATTTAAACTATCGGTCCTCCCTTGTAAGAATATTCTCTATCTACTCTCTGATTTTCTGTTGAATGTGAGTATGCATACAGGTACCCGCGTCGCATGTATGATTTGTGAGCGGGATAGATCTATTATTTATGTTCACTGCGTCGCATGTACGATTCGCGAGCGGGGTAATAGATGCATCTATGGTTCGAGCCGTTCAACCCTTCGGCAGTGCACATTTATTATTTCGTCACTCGGACCGTACGTTTACGGCATGTTATGTGTTTGTTAATTGTTTGGTATTTCTGTGGTTATATAAATGTTGAATATCCTGGAAAAAAATGAAATTAGTAACCTGTACGGTAGAGAACTTGACACATGAGGGTACTTGTAAAGAAATTTGATATTCCTGTCTTTATCACTTATTTATATTTGCCATTCTTGCTTAGCCTTATATTTAAAACATATTTATTTGGCCCTAGTAAGTGTCAAGTGGAATTCTCGTCACTACTTCTTCAAGATTAGACTGGATACTTATCGAGTACATATTGTTTATGTACTCATGCTACGCTCTGTACTTAATTGTACAGGTTCTGAGGCAGGTACATCTGGGTATCAGTCTGGTGCTCGTCCCTGATCTTTTCTTGGTTCGAGACTTCATAGTGAGTTGTTTTCTCCGGATGCCGTTCAGCAGTACCCTGTAGTCACTTCTTTTGATGTTCTGTCTACTTTATTTCAGACAATAGGATAGCTTGATTCTTTTTTACCCTCTCTACTAGATTCTTGTAGACTTGTGACACTAGTTCCTGGCACACACTTTGGTAGACTATTCTTTTGGGATGTAATTATTAAATTATAACTTCTTTTGGTCATTTCAGCTAAAAATTGCCTAAGTTATTCGTTATTACCGAATGTCTTAAATTTAAACCAAGTAAATGTTGGAAATGTTTTGGTAAAATAAGTGAAAATCACTAGTGGGTTAATGTTGGCTTGCCTGACAACGGTTTCCATCGCGACCTGGGTTAGGATTTGGGTCGTGACAACATGGTATCAGAGCTCTAATTTCACGTAGGTCTCACAAGATACGGGAAAACCCAATAGAGTCTTGCGGATCAGTACAGAGACCTTTGTATTTATCTTCGGGAGGCTATAGGGTGTTAGAAAATATATTTTTATTCATATTCTATCGTGTAGTTGATGTTATACTAAATCTCACTCTTCTATTCTCTCACAAATGGTGAGTATGCGCGCAGCCGACGTTCCGGATTCGGGTGGAGCCGCTACCCCCGTCGTCAAAGGCCGTGGCAGAGGTCAGGGAAGGGCACCGGCCCGAGGTAGGGGACAAGGGCGTCCCAGAGCTGCCCTAGTTGCACCGCCAGCAGATCCAGCAGAGGATCCCATCACTGAGGAACAGGGTGAGGCACCCGCAGCAGATCCTTCCCCATTGGACTTCATGACGGCGTCGGGATATTAGGAGGTCATGGACTGTATGATGCGGTTCATGGACACTATGACTCAGGCTGGTTTATTTCCAGCGGACCCGACCACATCTCAAGCGGGAGGGGGAGCATAGACCCCTACTTCCCAGGCTGCAGGACATGCAGCAGCAGTTTATCAGACCCCGGGTATAGTGCCCGCGGGTGGGGTCCAGCCAGTAGCAGCTGCAGCACTTGAGCCCAAACCAGTTGCGGACGGCGATCCACAGAAGCTATTAGATAGATGGACTAGACTACACCCTCCTGTCTTTGGAGGCGAGCATCATGAGGATTCTCAGGATTTTATTGATAGGTGCAGGGACAGACTGCACAACATGAGGATACCGGAGTCCCACGGAGTAGAATTCACTACTTTCCAACTTGAGGGCAGTCCCGTAGATGGTGGCAGTCCTATATTTTTGGCTGACGGGCGGATTCTCCTCCCATCACTTGGGAGCAGTTCACTCAGCTATTCCTGGACAGGTATATTCCATCCTCTGAGAGGGAAGATATGCAGTATCAGTTTGAGCTGCTGGAGTAGGGTCAGATGTAAGTGACCGAGTACCAGGCTAGGTTTTATGAGATGTCTCGTCATGCACTTATGATACTTCTTACTGACACAGAGAGAGTGCGGAGATTTGTAGCTGGGTTGCACTCAGGTATTAGGGCAAACATGGCCCGAGAGGTGGAGATGGGGACTCATTATCAGCTTGTGGTACAGATTGCTCGCAGGATTGAGGGTTATCAATCGAGGAGCAGAGAGTAGGGGCAGCAGGATAAGAGAGCTCGGTTTTCTGGGGATTTCAGAGGTGCTCCAGCTAGGGGTAGAGGTCAGTTTGGTAGGGGCCAGCCTAGTAGGCCCCTATATTCAGCACCCCCACCACCTTCTCGAGGTGCTCCAACGAGGCCTTATTTCAGCGTTATGCTGGAGAGTTCTTATCTCCCACCAGCTATTCAGGGTTCCTCCGGCGGGTATTCTAGTCATCAGGGATCTTCCGGCCCTTATTTTAGTGTTATGCCAGAGAGTTAATACCGTCCTCTAGCTATTCAGGGTCATTCAGGGCAGCAGGCTATGGTGCCGAGATGTTGTTATGAGTGCGGGGATCCGGGACATATAAAGAGGACTTGTTCCAGGCTTCGGGGCAAGGAAGTGCAGCAGAGTCATCAACCTATGGTTTAAGCACCAGCGGTTCAGCCACCCAGAGGTGGAGGACAGGTTGGTAGAGGTCGTCTTAGAGGTGGAGGTCAGGCAGGGGGAGCCCAGTCAGCTCCTGTCCATTCAGGTAGAGGTTAGTCATCCGGCGCTCCAGCTAGGTTCTATGTTTTCTCGGCCATACCAGATGCAGTGGCCTTAGATGCCATGATCACAGGTATTATTTCAGTATGCGGTAGAGATGCATCAGTATTATTTGATCCAGGATCCACTTATTCATAAGTATCAGCCTTGTTGGCTCATTTTCTGGATATTCCTCGTTAGTCCTTGGGTACTTCAATTTATGTGTCGACTCTTGTGGGTGATTTTGTGGTTGTGGACCGGATTTATTGGTCCTATGTGGTTACATTCTGTTGGTTCAAGGCCAGAGCGGACCTCCTGTTACTTGATATGATTGATTTTGAAGTCATCCTGGGCATGGATTGTCTATCTCCCTATCATGCCATCCTAGATTGTCGTGCCAAGACTGTTACTCTAGCCATGCTGGAGTTGCCGAGATTAGAGTGGAGAGGTTCCTCAGTTACTACAGCTAGTCGGGTTGTTTCTTTCCTAAAGGCTCGATGTATGGTCGAGAAAGGGTGTTTGATTTATCTTGCTTATGTGCGGGACACCACCGCCGAGTCTCCGACGCTTGATTCAGTGTTGGTAGTTCGAGAGTTTGCTAATGTATTCCCTTCAGACCTTCCAGGCATGCCACCGGATCGTGACATTAATTTTTGCATTCACTTATCTTCAGGCACCCAGCCTATATCTATTCCCCCATACCGTATGGCTCCGAAGGAATTGAAGGAACATCTTGAGGAGTTGTTAGCTAAGGGGTTTATCACACCAAACGTATCGCCTTGGGGTGCTCCAGTACTATTTGTGAAGAAGAAAGATGGGACTATGCGTATGTGTATTGACTACCGCCAGTTGAACAAGGTCACCATCAAGAACAAGTACTCGTTGTCGTGTATCGATGATTTGTTTGACCAGTTGCAGGGTGCTTGGGTGGTTTCTTTGATTGATTTGAGATCGGGGTACCATCAGTTGAAGATTCGGGACTCGGATGTTCTTAAGACTGCCTTCCGTACGAGATATGGTCATTATGAGTTCCTGGTGATGTCCTTTGGCTTGACTAATGCCCCAGCAGCATTTATGGATTTGATGAACAGGGTGTCCAGGCCGTATATTGATTCTTTTTTCATTGTCTTTATTGATGACATTCTGATTTACTCACGTAGCCTGTAGGAGCACGAGCAGCATTTGAGAGTTGTGCTCCAGACTTTGCGAGACCAAAAGTTGTACGCTAAGTTCTCCAAGTGTGAGTTCTGGTAAGATTCTGTGGCATTCTTGGGACATGTGGTATCCGGAGAGGGTATCAAGGTGGATCCTAAGAAGATTGAGGCAGTTCAGAGTTGGCCACGCCCTACATCAGCGACAGAGATCAGGAGCTTCTTGGGGCTGGAAGGTTATTATCGCCAGTTTGTGGAAGGTTTTTCATCCATTGCAGCTCCTCTGACTAGATTGACCTAGAAGAATGCCCCATTCTGATGGTCCGACGAGTGTGAGGCGAGCTTCTATAAGCTCAAGACAACACTGACCTTAGCACCAGTTCTAGTGTTGTCTTCCGGTCCGGGGATGTATACAGTTTATTGCGACGCTTCACGTGTTGGTTCGGGATGTGTGTTGATCCAGGAGGGGCGAGTTATTGCATATGCTTCACGTCAGCTGAAGGTTGAAGAATTACCCTGTGCACGACTTGGAGTTGGCGGCGGTTGTTTATGCTCTTAAGATTTGGAAGCACTACTTGTATGGGGTGCCTTGTGAGGTTTATACCAACCACCGCAGTTTGTAGCACTTGTTCAAGCAGAGGGATCTTAATCTAAGGTAGCGTATATGGCTTGAGTTGCTGAAGGATTATGAAATTACTATTCTTTATCATCCGGGCAAGGCGAATGTGGTTCCAGATTCCTTAAGCATGAAGGCGGAGAGTATGGGTAGTTTGGCTTTCATTTCAGCAGAAGAGAGACCTCTAGCTTTGGACATTCAGTCCTTAGCTAATCGCCTGGTGAGGTTGGACCTTTCAGAGCTCAACCAACTTCTTGCACGTGTTGTTGCTCAGTCTTCATTATTGGGGGAGATCTAGGCTTGGCAGTTTGATGATTCGTACTTGGCAGTACTTCGGGACACGGTGTTACAGGGTGGTGCCAAGGAGGTTTCTATATGCGAGGATGGTGTTCTGAGACTTCAGGGTCACTTATGTGTCCCTAATGTTGATGGCCCGAGGGAGAGGATTCTAGAGGAGGCACATAGTTCACGGTATTCTATTCATCCTGGTGCTACGAAAATGTATCGTGACTTGAGACAACACTACTGGTGGAGGCGGATGAAGAAAGACATAGTGGAGTATATGGCTAGATGTCTAAATTGCCAGCAGGTTAAGTATGAGCACTAGAGGCCAGGAGGCCTACTCCAGCAGATGCCTATACCTGAGTGGAAATGGGATCGCATCACTATGGACTTCGTAGTTGGGTTGCCGCAGACATTGCGGATGGTTGATGTGGTTTGGGTTATTGTGGACAGGTTGACCAAGTCGACACATTTCATTCCAGTATCTACTACTTATACTTCTGAGAGGTTGGCCCAGATATACATTTGGGAGATAGTTCAGTTGCACGGTGTGCCTGTGTCCATTATATCAGATCGAGGTCCTCAGTTCACCTCGCACTTTTGGAGAGTTGTACAGAGTGAGTTGGGCACCCGGGTAGAGCTCAGCACAACATTTCACCCTCAAACTGACGGGTAGTCGGAGCGGACAATTCATATATTGGAGGACATGCTCAGAGCATGTGTGATTGACTTTCAAGGGCAGTGGGACAGTTCTTGCCTTTGGCCGAGTTTGCTTATAATAATAGTTATCAGTCCAGCATTGATATGGATCCATTTGAGGCCTTGTATGGTCGGCAATGTCGTTCTCCCATCAAGTGGTTTGAGCCTGGCGATGCTAAGTTATATGGCGCCGATCTGGTGAAGGATGCCTTAGAGAAGGTAAAGTTGATTCAGGAGAGGCTTCGCACAGCGCAGTCCAGACAAAAGAGTTACGCGGACTAGAAGGCGTGTGATGTATCATTTATGGAGGGCGTGAAAGTTCTGTTGAAAGCCTCGCTGATGAATGGTATTATGAGGTTTGGGAAGAAGGGAAAGCTGAGCCCAAGGTTTATAGGCCCATTTGAGGTGTTGAGGCAAGTTGGGGAGGTTTCTTATGAGCTTTCTTTACCTCCTAGTTTATCATAAGTTCATCGGGTATTTCATGTGTCCATACTCCGTATATACCACGCTGACTTCTCTCACGTGATAGTCTTCAGCACCATTCAGCTAGACGAGAGATTGGGTTACGAGGAGGAGCCAGTTGCTATCATTGACAGGAAGGATCGCCAGTTGAGGTCCAAGAGGGTTTCTACTGTAAAGGTCCAGTGGAGGGGCCAACCAGTCGAGGAAGCAAATTGGGAGTCCGAGGAGGACATGCGGAACAGATATCCACACTTATTCAGCACTCCAAGTATGATTCTAGACTTGTTCGAGGACGAACATTTGTTTAAGAGGTGGAGAATGTAACGACCCGACCGGTCATTTTGTGTTCTAGAACCCCGTGCCCCTAAATGAGACTTCTCGTAGTTGCTTTTACTGATTTATAACTTGCGGGGATGGTTGGTTCGAGGTTTGGGGCAGTTTGGAGAGTTATAGGAACACTTAGTTCCTTAAGGTTGGCCTTAAATGCCAAAGTTTTACATTGGTCAATATTTTTAGTAAACGACCTCGGAATCGAGATTTTAAAGCTCTAGTAGGTTCGTATGATGATTTTGGACTTGTACGTATGTTCGGAACGGGTTTTGGATGACCCGGGAGCGTTTCAGCGCCAAATAATGAAATATGATTCCTTAAGATCAAAAGTTGAGGTTTGGAACGTGTTTTTATGATATCGAGGTCCAAACAAAATTTCGAGACCAGGAATAGTTCCTTCATGTCATTTATGACTTGCTCGCAAAATTTGGTGTCATTCCGAGTAGTATAGGTATTTTTCAGCATGTTGAAAGTGAATTCAAGAACTTGAAGTTCAAAGTTTGATTCAATTTGGTTTTGGGGTCGGATTCTTAGTTTCGTCGCTGTTTTTCACATTTCGAGAATTCGAGCGAGTGCGTATCATGAATGCAGACCTGTCAGTGCCTTTGGACGGGGTCCCGGGGGACTCGGGTGAGTTTCGGACCCCTTGGAGCTAAATGCTAAAAACAAGATTTTTCCCAGTCTGGTTTCCTTCTTCGCGTTCGCAGGTTTAAGGCGGCGTTCGCGAAGAAGAAGTTGGCAGGGGTAACGGATACTCTTCGTGCTCGCTATTCCCACCCCGCGTTCGCGAAGGGTTTGGTCCACAGACCATCGCGTTTGTGTAATGGTTCCCGCATTCGCATATGGGTAAGCAACTGGACCGGCCAGTTTGTTCTTCGCGTCCACATCATACGCACCGCGTTCGTGTAGGTCTAGCTCGGCAAGCCTTCGCGTTCGCGGGACCCTTTTTGCTTCACATAAAAGGGCCTTTAGGGCCTAGGCCATTGGCTTTCGCAAACGCGGTGCCCCTGTCGCGTTCGCGATGAAAGGGGCAGCTGGGCAATAACTTAAAAATCGAGACTTAGTCATTTTTAGGCTATTTTTCTTCCTCTTGGGCGACTTGGGGAGCTTGCAAAGGAGAAATTCGACCTAGAAATTGTAAGGTAAGTAATTCCTACTATAAAGTGAGTTTAATACTTGAATGTTTGGGTAGATTAACACACAAAATTAGTAAAAATAAAGGGTTTAGAGAAAAACCTAGGGTTTTGATGAAAATAAAAATTTACCAAGGAATTTGTTATGGAATCATGCAAAAACTATATAATATTAATCCTTAGGTTATGGGTGATTATTTCCCTTGAAATTTTCCAGAATCCGAACATGTGGGCCCGAGGGTGTATTTTAGGATTTTTGCAAATTAGGTTGAGATAACCATTTAAATAGGAGAATTGTGGACTTTTGAGCATAGATTGATTTATTTATGTAATGTTTAGCTAGTTTTGAGTTTTTGGGCGACCAATTTGGGGATTTGAGCGCATTCTTGACCCGGGAAGTAGGCTTGAGATGAGGTAAGTATCATTTCTAACCTTGTAAGAGGGAATCTTCCTCGTAGGTGAAATAACGAATTATGTGCTACTATTTGTGGGGGCTACGCACGCACAAAGTGACGAGAGTCCGTGCATAGCTACTATTATGTTATGTCGGGGGAGTTAAGGATCCACAAGCATGCTTTATGTGCCGTATTTGTAAATTTTAATGATAATCTAGATTGCCAGATATCATCGAGTTATTGAGTGAACATCTAAAAGGATACATTTCACCATTTAAACTATCGGTCCTCCCTTGTAAGAATATTCTCTATCTACTCTCTGATTTTCTGTTGAATGTGTGTATGTATACGGGTACCCGCGTCGCATGTATGATTCGCGAGCAGGATAGCTCTATTATTTATGTTGACCGCGTCGCATGTACGATTCGCAAGCGGGGTAATAGATGCATCTATGGTTCGAGTCGTTCGACCCTTCGGCGGTGCACATTTATTATTTCGTCGCCTCGGCCATACGTTTACGGCATGTTATGTGTTTGTTAATTGTTTGGTATTTCCGTGGTTATATAACTGTTGAATATCCTGGAAAAAAATGAAATTAGTAACATGTACGGTAGAGAACTTGATACATCAGGGTACTTGTAAAGAAATTTGATGTTCCTGTCTTTATCACTTATTTATATTTGTCATTCTTGCTTAGCCTTATATTTAAAACGTATTATTTTGTCCCTAGTAAGTGTCAAGTCGACTTCTCGTCACTACTTCTTCGAGATTAGACTGGATACATACTGGGTACATATTGTTTATGTACTCATGCTACGCTCTGTACTTAATTGTACAGGTTCTGAGGCAGGTACATCTGGGTATCAGTCTGGTGCTCGTCCCTGATCATTTCTTGGTTCGAGACTTCACAGTGAGCTGTATTCTCCGGATGACGTTCAGCAGCACCCTGTCCTCACTTTTGTTGTATATTCTGTCTACGTTATTTCAGATAGTAGGATAGCTTGATTCTTTTGTACCCTCTCTACTTGATGTTTGTAGACTTGTGACACTAGTTCCTGACACACACTTTGGTAGACTATTCTTTTGGGATGTAATTATTAAATTATAACTTCTTTTGGTCATTTCAGCTAAAAATTGCTTAAGCTATTCGTTATTACTGAATGTCTTAAATTTAAACCAAGTAAATGTTGGAAATGTTTTGGTAAAATAAGTGAAACTCACTAGTGGGTTAACGTTGGCTTGCCTGACAACGATGTTGGGCGCCATCACGACCTAGGTTAGGATTTGGGTCGTGACAGTTGAAATTGTATCTCTGATTAGGATTGACAGATTGTGGTGCTTTTATATTGTAGCTTGTCCCGACAGAAAACTAGACAGAGTCAGATTGGAAAATAGGCACGTTATGTATGCCCCTTTGCTTCTCGTCCTAAATAATTAGTGAGTACGCTTTACTGATGTCTAGCAGAGACTCCATCATAAGAATGTTTCCCCGAGCATTACTATATACTTCATATAAACCCATCAAAAATTGCGTTAGTTTTTTATTATGTTATCTTTTGATCATCTTGTGTTTACCCCTACAAGAACTCACACACACACAATAAGAGTCAGCATATTGAGATTCCATCCCATCCCATTACCTTTTTATCCTAGTAAAATGTTACATTCCATAGTCTCGTATGTGAGAGTACGTCGTAAGTCAATTGATGTAAGCTCTGAAATGAGATCATCTTTGAAATTACATAAAGTAAGTGTCACGACCCAAATTCCCAACCATCGGGATCGTGATGGCCCCTAACACTACACTTTCTAGGCAAGCCAATGTAAGAACTTAATTAACCATTTTCCCTTAAATTTATTTAAACACCAATAAACACGAAATCCAAAACTTTCCAATGACTGATATCAAGAATAATATTAGAAATAATAAGACGAACCATCAACTAATACTAAATGAAAAACTACCCAGGGTCGGTGTCTAAATTCACGAACTACTAAAGAATACTACAAATAATTGGGCTAAAAGAAATGTATCTCTGTTTTGAATGAAATAGAACAATACCAAAATAATAAAGGGAAGACTCCAGGAATCTGTGGACGCCAGCAGATCTACGTCATGTCTCCGTGCGAATAATGTCAGCTACTACTTTCACCTAACTCTGACTGGTACCTGGATCTGCACAAGAGAGTGCAGAGTGTAGTATCAGTACAAGCGACCCCATGTACTGAGTAAGTGCTGAGCCTAACCTCGACGAAGTAGTGAGAGGCTACGACGGAGAAATTATAACATAACCTGTGACAATATATAATAAAGCAAGAAGAAATTCCAAACTAAAAAAAACAATAAATAAAATAACTCAACTGCCTTTTTCATGTCTCAACTATAACCAAATTTTCACATAAGTTTCCAAATTTACAAAATTTGCTTTAAAATAGAAGTAAGTGCAAAATAAAAATAGTAGAGTAAAACAATAAGTTTTCAAATCTTTGATTTTGAAAATCAGTAAAACATAAGTGCCCTCCCTTATCGCTCCTTGTTGCGGCGTGCAACCCGCTCCCACCTGTCCACCCTTATTGCTCCTCCCTATATATATCACCCATATTGCTCTTGTTGCGGCGTGCAACCCGATCCCACCTGTCCACCCTTATCACTCCTTGTTGTGGCTTGCAACCCGCTCCCACTAGACATATCATATTATTTTATTTATTAAAACTTTCACAATTTAAGTCAAAGCCTTTCGTAATATTTATCTCTCGACAATTGTACACAGAACAAGTTCCGCTTTAATAACAGTAACATAAAATAATGAGTGTTCCAACCTTTATTTTATAAACAGTAAAACATGAATATTCTCCCTTATTGCTCCTTGTTGCGGCGTGCAACCCAATCCCACCTGTCCACCCTTATTGCTCCTCCCTATATATATCACCCTTATTACTGCTGTTACGGCGTGCAACCCGATCCCACCTGTCCACCCTTATCACTCCTTGTTGCGGCGTGAAACCCGTTCCCACCAGACATATCTTATCATTTTATTTATGAAAACTTTCACAATTCAGGACAAGCCTTTCACAATATTTTTGTCTCAACAATTGTAAACCGAAAGCGGTACAAATCATAAACTTCATCAAATATAATTTCATAATGAAACCAACCGGAACATATGTAAATGTCATAACATTTTCATCCAGCTCAATCTTTATATATCATAACAAAACCAAGGGAACAGCCAACACTTCCAAAATACTTGAAACAATACTTAACAATAAGTTAACGAATCAAAATAGACATGTAACCATCAATGATCATGAAACAATAATGCCAAGAAGCAAATAATTTGAAATGAGGAAGGGATCGTGTTAAGCAGATAATTTGGTAGTGCATAGGTACTCGTCACCTCACCTATAAAGCACACACATGCAAATTCACATAGCAATCAAGTTGGGGATTACTATTCCAACAAGTCAAGGTTAAACCAAGCACTTACCTCAATTTCACAAGCAAATCACTGCTCTAGCATAGCTTTTGTCACGACCCGAAATCCCACCTTCGGGCCATGACTGCGTCTATTGTTGAAACCGCTAGACAAGCCAACGTTTGAACTAAATAAACTCATTAACATATAAAATGAACAAGATAACTAACGCAACGGTGGTCAACAATATGAAAGGTAACTAAGTTCAAAATAATATAGCAAGCTTCGAAATAAAACCCATAAATATAACCCAGAACTGGTGTCACATACTCACGAACTGTCTATGAGATTACTAAATACAATGGTCTGAAAAATAAGTACATATGACTGTCTTTGAAACTATAGAGTAAGAAAGAACTGAAAGAGAAGGGTAGAAGGTGACGCCAAGGCCCACGAACGTCTGCAGGTCTACCTCG